>MCJB01048531.1:56632-81186 GCA_002018475.1 Nicotiana obtusifolia
CCCCCCCCAGAGTACTCTCTCACTCTCAAAATATCAGGTTTTTAGTAAAAAAGATGGTCCATAGCGTCTATATAATGGAATAGGGTCGGGTTATAAAAACCAAAAAAAATGAAGCTCTGAAACAGAATCTGTGGTCGCATATGCGACTACATAATGCTTTTGCGGTCCGCGAAATGGGCCGTGAAACTTGCCCCCGGAATTGGGCACTCCTGCCCCATTTTGCGGGCATTATGCGGTCTTGAGACCTGTTCTGTGGTCGCATAATACGCCGTAGAACCTCCCTGCTGAAAAATTTCAAGCTTGCTCCGCGATCGATGTGTGGCCCGCGAAACGGCTTTGGGATCGCATAGTTGACCGCACAATATCACCCAAACTTATCCAATTTTTAGCTTCACTCTGCGGGCATTCTACGTCCTACATAGTGATTCTGCGGCCGCATAGTGGGCCGCAGAAATGTCTTCTTCTGCCAAAAATTTTTCCTTCACTCCCCAGCGCACTGTTCAACCCAAAAATTCTGTATCGCGTACATTCGTCAACACATAAGCCTACTTTGGCACCACGAAATCCCGAATCATAGGTGAAATTTTACGGGGCCTTACATCCTCCCCCACTTAAGATCATTCGTCCTCGAATGAGGGTCAAAATTCACCTTAAGCGCACAATGTGACTTAGTTGCTACAACACACACCAGCAGTTCTAATGTTTTTGACTAACGCCCTAAATTCCCAAAAATTTCGCCAGAGTCTCCCTATAATTGGGCCTATCCCCCTGCTAGAGAATCCCAAAACCAGTCCTAACAACATATACAGGAACCAACAACGCAATATAACATTAAAACAATGCCAATTGTGGCCTCACGAGCAGTATACCACCAAAAAGGAACACCTTTAACATCAATGGTACAAATGATACATAATTCGTAGAAGGTAACTCTTAGAATTTTTATATAACACAACTTTATAAATACATGGCTATTCAATCTACTGGTTGCACCATAACACTTTCACAGAGGCAATTTCTTTATTTCTCAAATTTCAGAGTCAACGATCAATAATAGAAGCTGGAATCTTTACTTAAGTCAATTCCTCATTAAACTCAACAGTCTCAACCGGATCAATGAGTGTTGGGTCTCCAACTACTTTCTTCAACATAGACACATGAAATACTGGGTGCACTAATGTCATCTCAGGTGATAGCTCGAGCTTGTACGCCACCTGACCAATCCTCTAAATGATTATGCACAGTCTGACATACCTCGGACTCAGCTTCCCTTTCTTACCAAACCGCATTACACCCTTCATAGGGTAAACCTTCAAGAACACCCAATCATCATCTTTGAACTCCAAATCCCTACGACACACATCCGAATAAGACTTTTGACGACTCTGAGCAGTTTTCAACCGCTCCTTAATGATCTTAAGGTCTTCCATAGCTTGATGCACGAGGTCTGGCCCTATCAACTCTGCTTCCCCAATCTCGAACCACCCAATGAGAGATCTATATCTCCTGCTATATGAAGCCTCGAATAGTGCCATCCAAATGCTGGCATGATAATTGTTGTTGTAGGCAAATTCTATTAGCGGCAAATGATCATCAGCTAAAGATTTGAGATCTTGATATTTTGAAGACTGCCTTTAGGACTCAGTATGGTCACTATGAGTTCATTGTGATGTCATTTGGGCTGACCAATGCCCCTAACAACATTTATGCACCTGATGAATAGTGTATTCTAGCTCTTATCTTGATTCGTTCATCATTGTGTTTATTGACGACATCTTGGTGTACTCCCACAGTCGCGAAGATCATGAGCAGCATTTGAGGATCGTGCTCCAGACCTTGAGAGAAAAGAAGTTGTATGCAAAATTATCAAAGTGTGAATGCTAGCTTGATTCGGTGGCGTTTTTGGGTCATGTGGAATCGCATAAGGGGATCAAGGTAGATCTAAAGAAGATTGAAGCAGTACAGAGTTGGCCCATACCATTTTGAGCTACTGAGATTCAGAGTTCCTTGATTTGGCTGGGTATTATCGTTGTTTCATAGAGGGCTTCTCATTTATTACTGCACCTATGACCAGATTGACCTAGAAGGGTGCTACTTTCAGATGGTCCGAGGAGCGTGAGGCAAGCTTTCAAAAGATCAAAACTGCTTTGACTACAGACCCAGTGTTGATGTTGCTTACGGGCTCGAGGTCTTATATTGTGTATTGTGATGCGTCTCGTGTTGGCCTTGGTGCGGTGTTGATACAAGATAGTAGGGTGATTGCCCATGCATCTCGGCATTTGAAGACCCATGAGAAGAATTACCCAGTCCACGACTTAGAGTTGGCAGCCATTCTTCATGCATTGAAGATATGGTGCATCATTTGTATGGTGTCCCTTGTGAGGTCTTTACCGACCACTGGAGTCAACAACATCCATTCAAACAGAAGGATACTAACTTGCGGCAATGGAGGTGGTTAGAGTTACTTAAGGACTATGATATCACCATTCTATATTATCCCGGGAAGGCCAATGGGGTGACCGCTTCATTGAGTCGAAAGGCAGAGAGTTTGGGTAGTTTAGCATATCTACTGGCAACTGAGAGGCCACTAGCCTAGATGTTCAGGCCTTAGCCAACTAGTTTGTTAGATTGGATGTTTCGAAGGAAGGTCGAGTTCTTGCTTGCGTGGTTTCTTGGTCTTCTCTATATGATCGTATCAGAGAGCGTCAGTATGATGACCCCTATTTGCTTTTCCTCAAGGACACAGTTCAGCACGGTGATGCCAAGGAGGTTACTATTGCAGTGTATTACGGATGCAGGGCCGGTTATGTGTGCCCAATATGGATGGGTTACGTGAGTTGATTCTTCTGGAGGCCCACAGTTCGGGGTACTCCATTCATCCGGATGCCGCTAAGATATATTAGGATTTAAGGCAACACTATTGGTGGAGGAGAATGAAGAAAGACATAGTGGAGTATGTAGCTCGGTGTCTAAATTGCCAATAGGTGAAGTATGAGCATCAACGGCCGGCAGTATGATTCAGCGATTTGAGATTCCTGAGTGGAAATGGGAGCATGTTACCATGGATTCATTGTTGGGCTCCCACGGGCTCAAAAGAAATTTGAAGCGGTATGGGTGATTGTGGACAGGTTGACCAAGTCGGGTCATTTCATTTCGGTAGTGACTACCTATTCTTCAGAGCAGCTGGCTCAGGTTTATATCCATGAGGTTGTCCTAATTCATGGCATACCGGTATCCATCATTTCTGACCAGGGTACGTAGTTCACATCGCGTTTCTAGAGAGCTGTCAGCGTGAGTGATCCACGTCCAATCCACACTCAACAATGAGTGGAAACGGTTGTTGGAAGAAAAGTATCCAATAATGAGTCGGGGTCGATTTCCTTAGGGAGTTAAATATGGGGTGTTTGGGTGTACACTTGATGAGCGTAAATGAAATAGCTCTATTACACTTCCAAACAAGGGGTTTTGTAATTTACTTTTACAAATGACACTATCGATGACTAACTAGAGAAAAGAGACTAGATAATGTATAATTGTTTTTGGTTGTTTTTCAAATGGGTAAAAGGCCTAGGGATTTAACCTTCACCTAGGTGTGAGCCTAATGGGTTAATAACGTTAATACTTGTTTTAGTGATCGGGGTGTATTATAGCTCTCAACTCTAAATTACCCACTCAATACCTCTTGATCATGGAGTGATTTTTTCCAAATTGGCTTTCTCTAGCCCAATGGAGTATCAAGTCGAATAGTTGATACGAGCTCAAGTCGGTCTTCCCTATCTCTAGTTCAAAACCTCTAATTAGATTAGCCAAAACCTTAACTAGCCCAATTTCTTGTTAGCCAAGTTTTCCTAGACTAGATCGCTCTTTATCAAGTGAGAACCAAGTCAAATAGGCGTGAATCAATGTTTGCAACCATTAATTCTAGAAATAATGCATGAACAAGGCTAAATAACAAACACCCAATCATAAACAAGCATTAAACTAATTACTCATAAGGTTTCACACTATGATTGGGTCACAACCCTAGAAAATATCTAGCTACTCATAATAGAAATGGAATAAAATAAAGAAAAAATACTAATTAAAGCCATAATACAAAATTAAAATGATAAACTAATGTGTTTTTAACCCAAATTGGTCACAAATTACAAAAACTAGTAAACTACAACGCCTACAGCTCAAAAAACTATAAAACATGCCCTACAAAAGTAGTGGCCCGAAATTCACTGACACAAATGCCCTTCGGGAGGTTCTGCAGCCGCACAATTCCATGTGCGATCCGCACTTTACTTGGTTCTGCAGGTTGAGGAATTCTGCAGCCACAAAATTTGGTCTACGGCTGCACTTCAGCTTCTGCGGCTGCACTTTTGGCAAGGCTTCACTCTTGGTCGTTTTGCATACTCTTTAAAGTTTTTGAATTCTTGTAAGAGCGACCATGTTTAGCAGCCGCACAAATTATATGCGGTCCGCACTTTGCTTCAATCATCTAAGCTTCAACACCATATATGCGGCCGCAGAGATAATTCTGCGGACTGCACTTTCTTCTGCGGACCGCACTTTTGGCCTGATATGCTCCTTCTTGCCTTATGAGCCAGAACACTCCTTTTTGAGTTATATTTCTTCATTAAAGTGCAATTCTCCAGCATTCCTATAATTTACACAATTTGATTAGTTTTGGGAACAGAAATCAACACTTTCGGACTAAAACTAAAGCAAGAAGGTACTAATAAGTGGTTAAAATCCGCACTTATCAGTGAGCTACGCATACGGGTTGAGTTGAGTACAGCATTTCACCCCCGGATAGGAATACAGTCTGAGCGCACCATTCAGATATTAGAGGATATGCTTCGTGCATGTGTTATGGATTTCGGGGGTTCTTTGGATCAGTTCTTTCCGCTTGCGGAGTTTGCCTATGACCAACAGCTACCAATCGAGTATTCATATGGCTTCTTATGAGGCCCTATATGGGAGGCGATGTCGTTCCCCAGTTGGGTGATTTGAGCTAGGTGAGGCTAGTTATTAGGCACAGATTTGGTTCGACATGCCTTAGAGAAGGTCAAGTTGATCCAGGATCGACTTCGTATAGCCCAATCTAGACAGAAGAGTTATGCGGATTGGAAAGTTCGAGATGATGCATTCATAGTTGGAGAGCGATTCTTGCTCCGGGTTTCACCCATGAAGGGTGTGATGAGGTTCGAGAAGAAGGGCAAGTTGAGCACTAGGTATATCGTACCTTTTGAGATCCTTGAGAGGATTAGGGAGGTGGCCTACAAGCTTGCATTGCCACCTAGTTTATCTACGGTTCATCTGGTGTTTCACGTTTCTATGCTCCGGAAGTTTTATGGGTGACCCGTCTCATGTTTTAGACTTCAACACAGTCCAATTGGATAAGGATTTGACTTATATTGAGGAGCTTATGGCTATCTTGGACAGAGAGATCCGAAAGTTGAGATCAAAGAATATTGCTTCAGTGAAGGTTCAATGGAGGGGTCATCCAGTCGAGGAGGTGACCTGGGAGACCGAGCATGCATCCGGAGTCGTTATCCTCATCTATTCACCTCTTCAAGTATGTCCTTATGCACGTTCGAAGACGAATATTTGTTTTAAGAGGGGGAGAATGCAACGAGCCCGATCGGTCATTTTCTGTACTTGTGCCCTGTTACCCCTTTTTATGCTTCACAAATGTGTGTTTATGATTTTATAAATTGCGGGGTTGGTTAGTTCTGTTCCAGGAAGCGTTCGGAATGATTTGGACCCTTTGATTCTTGACTTAGAAGTTTAAGTTAGAAAAGTATACCAAACTTTGACTTTTGTAAAAACGATCCCAGAATAGTGTTTTGATGGCTCTGATAGCTTCGTATTGTGATTTTGGAGTTGGTTTTATAGGTTTCGGACATTTAGTTGTAATTTTAGAAGTTCTTGAAAATTTACTTTGAAACTTATGCAATTTAGTGTTCGATTCGTAGTTTTAGATGTTATTTTTGTATTTTGATCGAGCGAGTAAGTTCGTATGATGTTTTCAGACTTGTGTGATGTTTGGTTTGGAGCCCCGAGGTCTCGGATGAGATTCAAACATGTTTCAGAAAGTTTTGAATTGAAAAATGTAGGATCTGGTGTCTGGTTTCTCTGGTGTCACAATTGCGAACACCAGAATCGCATTTGCGACCTTAGCAGGGAAGCCAATTGCGATACCTGGGTCGCATTTGTGAGAGGTCTTGGGCTAGGCTAGGTTCGCATTTGCGAGGGTCTTCGTCGCTTTTGCGAGGGCAGCAGGGTTCGCAATTGCGAACCCATCTTCGTATTTGCGAAGAGCTTCCCAGGCCTGTCAATGCCGCAATTGCGAGATTTTCTTCGCTATTGCGAGGTTTCGCAATTGTCGTAATTGCGATAACTGCATCTGAACATAAGGGCTGGAAGTCAGGATTTTATCTCTCATTCTCTCATATTTGAACCCTAGACCCGGTAGGAGGCGATTTGGAGAGGGGATTTTCACCTACAAACTTTGGGTAAGTGATTATAATCATATTCCATCAATATATCTTAGATTTTAACATCAAATCATGTGAATCAAAGTGAAAATTTGTGAAACTTTGTTAAGTTTTTGAAAAATAAGAATTTGAGTTTTGAGAATCGATTTGGACTCGGATTTTGAAACTAATCATATATATGAACTTGTGGGGTCATGGGTAGTCGAACCTACCATTGGACTCGATTTTGACTGGGCGAGCTCCGGATTGACTTTTATTGACTTTTTGGAAAAAGTATAAAGATCATAGCTTTTTCTATTGTAATTGATTTCCCTTGCATTGGTTGATGATATTAAGTCGATCTTGGTTAGATTTGAGCCGCGTGAAGGCAAATTTTAAGGGAAAAGCTATTTTTGAGGGTTAAATTGGCCTAGTTGAGGGAATTATCTTGCCCAACTTTGTGTGGGGGAACTACCCCTTAGGATTGGTACTGATTGACTCATTTGTGCTATGTGAAAGTCGAATATGCAAGGTGACGAGTGGATACACGGGTTGTACGTGGTATTTGACTAGTTTAGATTCCTTAGACTATTTACATGCTTCAATTGAAATGACATATCATGTTCAAAATTCTCATAGCCAATCTATTCCTATTTGTGTTAGTGTATCCTTACATTACTTAATTGACTTGTTTAACACTTGTTCTACGTCCTACTTGATAAATTGATCTCATGCTTTAGTTGAACTTGTTGCCCCTTTATTAGATACGTATCTCTTTCATTGTTGGTTATCATTATTTGAAGTCTTTGTACATTTTATCTCTTTCATGGTTAATTATCATTATTTGAATTCATTGTTACAAGTTATCTTTTCGTTGCTATTATTCTCATTTGAAGTCATGTTATTTCTTCCATTGTGAGTTATCGTATTTAGTTCGTAGTTATACGTTATCCGTCTCATTGATTGACTTATTGGTGTTGAAGTTGTGAAAGTCGTATCACTTTGAGGCGAAGTTGATGATTTTTGAGGTATCTTTCTTGTTGAGAGTTTTACATTCACTATTATAGTTGATATTCTTGTACACGTTGTGGTGGAGTCGCGGGCTATTGTTGTGGAAATATTGATATTGTTGATTGTTGGCAAGTTATGATATATGGACACTTATGGTGCGAGTTGTCATTGTGATGTGTTATTGACGCGCATGCGGCGATATTAGGCTTGGGGTTAATGTGCATGCGGCG
Organism: Nicotiana obtusifolia; assembly: GCA_002018475.1. NCBI lineage: Eukaryota > Viridiplantae > Streptophyta > Magnoliopsida > Solanales > Solanaceae > Nicotiana > Nicotiana obtusifolia. The sequence goes on from MCJB01048531.1 coordinate 64,341, forward strand.
GTATAAGGTGGGACTTATGTGCATGTTGCTTGTAGGGGAACTATGTGAAGCCATGCGGCATCACAAGGTGGGCTAAAGTGCATGTAGCTGTTCAGGAAAACTGTTTTCAATACCTATTTTAAATGTAAGGCTCACGAGGCGATATAAGGAAAGATTGTGATTGAATTGAGAAATTTGAATACGAGGCGGCACCTTGGTTGAGATTTTTTATTTATACGAGGCGGTACCTCGATTTTGATTCTTATTGTACATGAGTCAGTACCTCGTTGTGATTCTTGTTGTTTACCTCATGTTGCAAAGAGTTTTGGTGGTAGTATTTCTTGTTGTTTTGCTCTTCCTTGTTCTATTAATTGTTGTCCGTATATGATCATTGTGGTTCTCTTTTATTGCTTCCTTTATGCTATTTCCATGCTTAAATTTCGGTACTAGTTCATGCTATTATCTTGTTTCGTATCGGTTATTTCTCCATTTGCCATTCGTTCTTCTGTATTCATTCTGTTTATTTATATCCTAGTAGGTGTCTTGACCTGGCCTCATCACTACTATACCGAGGTTAGGCTTGATACTTACTGGGTACCATTGTGGTGTACTCATACTACACTTTCCCACATCTTTTTGTGCAAATCCAGGTACGTCTGTCCGAGCCGGACGGTAGAGTTGATTGAGTTGCTGTTTTTGGGAGATTTCAAGGTATACCTGCTCCACGTCCGCATGCCTTGGAGTCACCTTCCTTTATTTTTACTACTGTTGCACTTTTCATTTATATTGTGATATAGTAGACACTCTAGTATGACTCTATAGAGTTTATAACTCAGTTCCACCGGTCTTGGAGAGTGTACTGTTGTTGATCCTATTTTCGGAAGTTTAGATCAGTTATTCAGCCTTGTTTTAGTATTTTGTTAATTATTCTCGTCAAGTTATTACTAACTGTTAGGCTCACCTAGTCGTAGAGACTAGGTGTCACCATGACATCCTACGTAGGAAAATCGGTGTCGTGAAAGAATCTTACCGAATCTCAATCGTCACCTTTAAGGTTACTTTTACCTGCTATGACGCTCCCCCACTTAGGCTTAAAACCCAATTCTTAAGCTTGAACCTAACACTCAAAGACTTTATTAAATTCTTACCTCGTAGGTAAACTTCCATCTAATCATATACATGCTCACATGCTACCACAAGTTCTTTATTCCCCAACTCAAAATCTCATTTCACCATTTTTTCCATCAAGCCTCAACTTTATTTCATCATTACACTTGTATTGCTTATTTTTTGAAAATAGGATAGAATGGTTATTCTCGTTAAATCTTTCCTTGTTCTTTCTCATACCAAAGTATCATGACACTTCTAACCGCAACTCATGTTGCTAAGTATCATCATTTCCTGCCCTCTCAACAATAATATGGTTAGTATATCACCTTTCAAGTGGGTTTTATCTTTAGAATCCTTTTTCTGACATTATACTCTTCAATCCATGCTGAAATACCTTTCTAGAAAATACGACTACCTTACACCTCGCAGTCCATGCATATGTATTTAAATAAGTACGACTCCTTAGTCTAAACCAGCATAACATTCATACAACTTTCTATACCATACACTATTTTCAGAATGCTACATGTAAGAAGCGTACAATCCATCTTCATGTCATCATCATAACATAAATTTACTTTACTATAGTAAATATACCATCTTTACATCATCATGCTTCGTGCAATTAATATAAGTACTTGTATATTTTCCACTATTCATGGAATCTAGTTCGTGGGTAACTCGATCATCGTACAGTAATTTCTTTTATACCTCCATGGTATCTTCAACCTCATCCCCGTGCATAATATGTTAGGGATTCCTGATGCATCACTCTGTAGCATTGGAATACTTGTAAACTCTCAACTTCCACACGTACCATTACCATTTTCCAGTTCTTGAGCCTTAAGTGATCAGATTGCTCTGAGAAAGATAAAATGCAACTCTTATAGTTTGGAGCCCAGCTCCAACAATATATATAATATTTTCAACTTGTCATAAATTGTTACCTTACCTAATACATCATTTCAAATATTTATTTCTCTTAATTCATAAGGGTCCATCAAATCCTAATTTAATCACTCCACTTGACACATGTATAGGTACTTTGGAGCCTACCTTTAAAAATTCTCAATTTTCACAAGTTGAAAAGGACAAACTAAAGTTCATCCCAACTAGTCAAACTCAAGGTTGTCATTCCACATCATTTTACCTTCTCCGGTTACCTATGTTGCTTCTTGTACCTTTCCAAGTTACACCTTTATGTATATCATGCCTTATTTTTTTCATACTCATTTAAGTTCACCTAACTCATCTATGGATACCTTGGTATGCATAATTGAAGTTTAACATCTGTATGTATTTCATTCGTTATCTGGGAAGCATTCAAGGTTCACCTACCCTTCTTATACCTATGACATGCTTCGAATACCCTGAACTTGTACCCATACGTGACACTTCATTTCTTGCAATTCACTTTCTTACATGTGATCTTACCATAATGATGACCTCGTCATGTCGAGAGTCTCCCAATCTATAGAGAGAGCGAGGGTCATCTCTTATGTCTTAACTTGTTCACTTTTTAAAATCTTGAATGTTTCCTTACATCCTCTTTTTAAAAGATGTTTTTTGTCAATCTTGACATTATACCAAATAAGTATTCATTATTATGAGTCACAATATGATTTCCACGAACTTGGTTGATTCACATTCTCTTACCAATTCGATTCTTATCAGTCCTTGACATCTCATCATGATAATTTGAGATACAACCTTCCCATTTATCTTGGAACCATTGTGTTTTCTTCTTTGTACCTCTGTCGTACTTACTAGTGGTGACTGTCACAATGACCGATCTTCTTAACATCTTGATTAAGAATCTAAATTCTAGATTAGGGCTTTACGCTTTTGAGGTTTCCTTTTTCACATCCTCTAGTACAATTCTTTGTACGTTCTGGCTCTATTCTGACAGTACCAACTGATATCATCACCTTATTTTCTTTTCCATAAGTTCTCCGAATTCGACTTATGATTCTCACTCACAAAATTTGTACATCTTGACTATATCAATTTTTAAATATATCTCGACCTTAACCCATCATTTCCATGGATTATCTGATACTTCCCAACTATTTTTCAAGCAGCACGTGTAATATCTTGAACCCTGATATTTATGCTCATCACTTTTGTATCTACTACGTCAGGTAGTAAATACGCCCAAGAAACCGTGTCTATCACTTCAGGAAAAACACACGATCTAGAGTAAGAAGAAAGTGAAACCTCCTAAATGTCCTTGTAGCCTCCCCGATATAAGTGTGGTCGGTGACACACCGATAATATGGATTCTACTTGACACAGCTCCATTGACTTCCTAGGACTCGACTTTGAACCTAGTGCTCTGATACCAAGTTTGTCATGACCAAAACCACGTGACCGGCACCCGGCACACTATCCGACCCAAGCGAACCAAACCATATGATGCACCCAAACATATGCATGAAAACCAATTTAACTGCAGAAGCTCTTTGAAAATCATATACCTTTTCAAGTTAAATGATAAAACATTTTTCCAATTCAAAATCACACATGACACCTTTCCTGATAATAATGAGATCAAATGCAACAAATATCCGTTTACATATGTTGTGTACCATCCTGTTATAACAACTCGCCACAACTATCTGTATAAACCCAGACTGATAACAAACCTCATATAGTATAAAACCTTTTTCCAAACATTCACAACACTGCTAATGATGTAAGAAACATGTAGAAACTCATAATCACTCACTCAATTAACAAGTCGTGGAGTTCTCTCACCCGACCAGAATCATTGTTAAACTCTAAGATGATTATTGACGTTCTTATCCAAACATGCTTTATCCAAGTTCGATTGCACTAATTTCAGGTCCAATGATCTCATCGCACCCAGTTGAAGCTATTTGACCGACAAGCCACACCAAATGCCACCTAGTCACATACGATGCAATCCGTACCCAACAAGAAACAACTCGAATATAATCAAAGATGGAAAAAGAACCAAATGAGAGAACCACCCAACAAGTCAAACAAATACCATCGCAAAGCACGATGCTATGAACCCATCTCACAAGGGAGAAGCAAAGCACACAAAGTAAGCACGAAGAATCATGTCCCGTAATGACTCCATTGTGGCACGTATCCCGATCCAAACATACCGATCGACATGGAATACCCATCGAACCATAATGCTCACACTTAACCAACACATGTGTATCAATAGCAAACACGCGAAGTGCATGACCATAAACATGGAGAAAAGGCATAGCGCGATATACCATTGACAAGAAACCATAACCAAGGCGCAATAAACAACTCAACACCCCAAGAGCCGTCTCGCTCGAACCTCACCACACGGCCTAAACAGAATCACATCATGTGTGTAAATAGCCTATCAATCTCACAACCCGTCATAGCATAAGAGAGCAACATATAGAACAAACCAGGGCTAAAATAACATTTGTTTTGCCCGATGACATATCCACAGAAATGGCTGCTCAATAGTAAACAAACCCGATCTGATGTAGGATAGACATTCTCATCAATTGAAAACCTTCCACTAACTCAATCCCGTAGAACAAAATCACAACATGTAACAAGCTTCCCATGCTTGTAGAGTACATCAACTGCAAGTCATGGCCAAACCATCGCATACTCTTCATAACCCATTTACACTTAATTACATCATTAGAACTAAATCTCTCTAAATCAACTAAGTCACGTAGACTGCTAAAAGCAATAGTACCTCAACATGAAAATGCATGCACCGAAGAACCCTTTAATGAATCTGAAGCTAACTCTTTCACCTTTCTAATACCGTAGTGTAGAATCAAAAATGATGTAGAATACCGCAAGTCTCGGCACCATCCAATGCAATCCCCAAGTCCTAGCCATGCATAAATCCAAAAATCCTTAAATACCACATATGAGTCCTGAGCCTGTTGAAATCTTCTCGAAAATCATTCACCTTACTCTAATCCCCAATGCATAGCCAATACACAAATTAATCCTAGTCCAAGAACTAATATAATGCATGACCATGCAATCGATAGTTAATGGCAGACTCCCTCACTTGGCTCGAAGCCATAGAACACATCGTCTGTAACCCATAGTACCCTTCCTTTGTAGCATTGCCCTGATCTTACACTATTAATCAGTTGAATACTTCATAAAATCATGTGTCTCTAGCCATAAAACAACCCAAAGACCCTGCCAAATGCATACTCATCCCGGTGACAGTCAAGCCAACTTCCTCAAGCCCTCCAAAATGGTAGCATATGCATTCCACTTAATAGAAGCCTCATACGAATCACATAACCTCAAATCTTCCCGTGGGAGATAACCCACTTGCTAGCCTTGAATAGATACCTTCCTATGAACCTACCACGATTACAATTACTAGGCAACAAATTAATCCTCCCGAGTCCGTACTCACCAACCCGATACAAGAATCTGGCGCATCCCAAAAAGGAACAACTTAAAGACCTACCCTCGTGTCTGCTTCCAAGACTAGACAACACATTGCAATGATAATCAAGCATCCATAGCCCTTCGTAGTCCATCAATAGCAATACAAGTCGTAGGTGCATAGCTGATACCGAGGGTGCAACATCACATATGAGTAAATAGGAGGAATTCGAGGATACATGCTACAAGCTAAAATAAAGTCGCACGATAAAGAAAGAAAGATGGAAAGTTTACTAGATGCCATGAAGCCTCCCGAAGATAGGTATGGACGTCGTCATACCGATTTGCAAGACTCTACTAGACACTTGCTCATGACTCGTAGAACATATGGACCTAGACCAACTAGCACAACTTAAAATCCACCTAGTCGTGATGGCACCTAACCCCAGTACTAGGTAACCCAAACATTAAATAAGGTAACTCAAGTGAAGTATCAATAACAACAAGAATGAAAATAACTAAATTGTATACAATATCCCAAGGACTAGTAGTACAAGTCATGAGCCACTATGATTTATATTTACAAACCGATATGAAGAATAAATACAATATCTATTTGAGGTTTACATAAACAAAATTGAAATCCTAAACTCCCATGAACAAGAGGTATCTTGAATCTGGAACGCTGATACATCTTCAATGCAAGGTTTTATCTTCCACAGCTACGCAGCTCCAAGATCTACACGCAAGGTGCAAAAGTGTAGTATGAGTACAACTGACCTCATGTACTCAATAAGTATTTTGACTAACCTCGGTAAAGTAGTGACGAGGTCTTATGTTAAAAGATACTCACTTATTATTTTACATGTACAAATGACAAGTAGCATAAGCAATACAAGATAGAGAAATGAATAACCACATAATAAAAGAAACAAGAATATAAATGACAGAGGGCCCTAGAATATTATCACTTCTCGGACTCACAACACAATACTGTAACAGAAATCAACAGCCAAGAATAAGCATAATACATCTTCTTCGTTGCAGCGTACAACTCGAGTAGAGGCATGTAGCAACTAAAAACATATAGTAAGTGAAGGCATGTTGTAAGTGAAGGCACGCAGCAAGTCAAGGCGTCTAATAAATCAATCAAGTATAAATAGAGGCATGTAACATGTAAGGGCTAATAACAAATAAAAGCATGAATTCGGAGGGACATGTAGTAGAAGTAAATCAAGTAGAAGCATAAGAGCAACAGTAACAAACATGGTAGGAACATGAAAATAGTAGATAGAGGACAAATAGGAAACACGGAGATAACTACATAAGAAACACAAGTGTGAAAGCAACATACAAAACATCAAACATTAATATAAACCAAAGTAGAGTGCATGTAAGTGTTTAACGTTCAAGTAATCATAAAAAAATCCAACTCCCATTCTTTTCATAGGGAAACAACCAACTGGCCAATCTTATTTCAAACTGTACCGCAATACTCGTCGTGCCAAAATCATATCAACCGCAGAGAAAACCCATTGTGCCAAAATTTGCCCTAAGTCTCCAATCATCATCTCTTATTACGGATAAAAAGAAGCTCAAGTAGCAAGACAATAACAAGTATAAATGGTGTTCATGATGCTACAGTCAAATTAAGTATGTAAATAGTCTCAAAATCAGTACATTAAATTCTTTTAAGATGTCATACGTTCTAACATGATTCCTAACACAGATAATTAAGTTCATTAGTCATAGAATTAACTGAAGCAAAAGTTAAGGGATCATCAAGTTCCATAAGGCACAAAGAAGCATATAATTCTCCCTCCCGAGCATAGAAACCCTAACACATGCATATACACTTGTCACCTCGTATATGAATCACCCTACATGTAGCAAACAATATCATTTAGTAGAAAAAATTCCCTCAACAAAGTTTGGCAAGACACTTACCTCAAATAAGCTAAATCAAAGTGACTAAATTCTAAAACAAGTAAAAAAAAAATGCAACAGATGTTCCAGCTCGAATCAAATCCTAGATGACTCCGAAACTCACATTTGATAAGCCCAATATAATCCTTGCTCAATTACACACAAGATAGCCTTTTGAATCCCTAATTTGGCCTTAATATGAGTGAGATATGATGTTTTGAAGTTTTAAAGAGAGTCTGAAAATTTCAGGGACATAATCGGTATTTTCGTAATTATTTACGCAGAAAAATCAGCAACGACAAAAAATTCATTTTAGCACCCAAAACTCATTCAGAAATACGCTACGAACCTATTCGCGTACTCAAAACACCGAAAAGAGGTCTTCTTGACTTGATATTGACCGTGATCAAACTTCAAATCCTTAACTTAACTAATCTCTCAACCAATGATCCAAAATACACCCGAGTCCCTAGGGACCCCATCAAACCATACCAACAAGTATAAATACATTATCCAAACTTATCCAAAGGCTCAAAATACACACGGGAATATCACAACAAAGAATCTAGGCTTGAACCGAATAGAATTTCTCTTAAGTTATTAAATCTTTATTTCTTTAAAAGAGAGACTGAATCACACTTACACACTTCGGAATACTTCTAAATTTTTCACACAACTTCAATTCAACTAAAATTCAAAGTCTCATAACACCAATTAGAATCCAATAATATCCAAGTCAACTTTTGGTCAAACTTATGAACTCTTAAGTTCTTCAAATAGTCAACTTTTGACTAATAGTGCCCTATTCTTCTAGGAACCTCTTAAATCAAATTTGAACATAAGTACAAGTCCAAAATCATCTTACGAACCTATAACCTTAAAAACTCGATTCCGAGTCTGTTTACCCAAAAGTCAAACATTGGTCAACTCTTCCAACTTAAAGCTTCCAAATTGAGAGTCATTCTTCCAAATCAATCACGAGCCACTCGAAAACTAAAATCGACCATACACGCAAGTCATAATACATCATATGAAACTACTCAAAGCCTCAAACCACCGAATGAAATGTTAAAACTCAAAACGATCAGTCGGGTCATTACATATGTTATTGTTTCAACAACAGGTTCATCATCCACATCAACAGGAGTTGGACTTCTCGCATGCCGAGGATTTCATTTTTCGTGAATCGGGTTTGTCTCATCTCCTTCATTGCGAGTTTCAGTGGTTGAATCATCACGCTGGAATACATCCTCACGCTCATTGTTTATTCCAACATTAAAAGAGTTGTTCACATCGTTAGCTTCCCTATTTGATTTTCCTTTGACTAAAGAAAAGTGTCAAACCACGTTAGTAGCAAGTGAATGGATCAAAGTAATAACACAATTGTCTATACCCCACGGTGGGCGCCAAACTGTTTACCCGTAAAACACAACAGTTGAATTTATAACGTGGTTTATAAATATGTGAATTAATTTGATCCGGGAATATAAAATAACTAAGAATAAAAATAAATTGATTAAATAAACTTGAATAAAATACAAGTCTGGTTGTAGGATGAGCCTTTCCGGAAGCAATAATAAGAAAAATATATAAAGCAGAAAGAAAGAAAGTTGTTAGTAAATTTTGCTTTTTGTGTACAGATATTTTTTTAATGTCCGGCAATAAATACAAATTCTCCTACTTATGGCTCAATTCAGGGAGATAAGATCCCCAAATCAAGCACTTCTTTAATATGAATAAAACCCCTCTTGATGGTTGCACAACGGTTGGGTATTAGTGCAAAGATTTTTTATAACGGCTACTCATTGAATGCTATATTTTTCAACCGATATCTTCCTTTCAAACCTTCGTCCTCGATTCCAATGCCTTCGAAACTTATTCAGCACGGGCCACACATAAATGAAAAGGGATTGATGGCTTGTAGCTGATGTAAGAGCCCTTATTGAGTTTTGTTAGGATTGAATGAATACAAATTGCTAGAAATTGGCTATGTTAATATAGATCGAATACGTTAGCTCATATTGGAGAATTAAACAGTTGGTCAAGCAAACTAAAGTCAAGGTAAGTTGAGATGTACCCTTCTTCTTATCGAAATAATAAATCACAATTTTTCATGTTTTGTGAATGTTATGCATCCACATGCTTTCTTACATTATTCTAGGGTATTATGATTTTCATATCAAACAATGAATGTTTTGAAATAATTATGTCTTAATGAAAATTTTGACATAAATTATGTCTTAACGAAAACATAAATTATGTCTTAACGAAAATTTTGACATAAATTAAGCCTTAATGAAAGTTTTGTTTTCAAGTGAGTTTTATGACATGTTTCCTAGTTACACCATGTTTTATCAAATAAATGACATGTTAGGCCTTATGTGCCAAGATAAAGTTAGGTTTAAGGGTTTAAAGAGCCAAATAATGTTATTAAATCTTGGGTGTGGGGTCATATTTGACACCATTCTCATGTGGCAAAAGGTTTGTGAGACTATTGCTTGAATAAATTAAGAATGTTGGTAGATACTCTCCTAAAAAGCCTATGGGCATGTGTATACGGTCGAAATCGGGCTCGACTATTGCACGACAGATCGGGCTCGGAACGCGAATGGTTGAAGATCGACCCCGAGTTTCATCGAAGCAGAACACGAGGTCAGAATGTCTGTCCTCGAGAAAACTAAGCCCGTGATTCGAAACCGATCTTGACCCTGAACATGCTCGAGGGAAGATTGTCGAACCTAAATAACGGAAAGCCAGAATATCTGTAATGGGCCGAGAAACTCGGCGTAAATGTCGGCACGAATCAATGGAACCGCTTAATTAGCAAATCAGAAGATTTTTTTACCTTATATAGAGTTGTACCTAAAGTAGGATTCCCCTACTATATAAAGGGCGGTCTAATATTTGCAAGGACACTTTTGATCTGATTACGAAAAATAGCAATAGACTGATCTCTTTAGCAATTACTGTCCGATTATTCTTTTTCTAACCTCGATTGCATTGTTTCTTGGCCCGAGGGCGGTCAACATACAAGGCTAACACCGCCTAACTTGTCTGGTATGCATTCATTTTTATCATTTATTTTAATTTCAGTTTGATTTCTCATTTTTGTATCAAACTAGATCACATATCCTTAAAATCGCGTATATATTTAATTGTTATCCGATTTTGAGGTTAAACAGTTTGGCGCCCACCGTGGGGCTAAGGATAATAGTGGTTATTTGATACAAATCTCTATAACACACACTGCTTCACACTTCCTCTTTGAAGTGTCTTTGATTCCAAGCTATAATAAAAAAATATTAAAATCTCAATCGGCACCTCTGCATGTTGACTTCGAATTCGGTCACCAAGGTGAAAATAATAACGTAACGCCCGATAACGAGATTTCGATCGCAGATCAGATTGACGCTAATTCACATGTGGCTCTTGATGCGAGCTTGCCTACCGACCCCGAAAAGGAGTCCGATTGGCAACTCGAAACACCCAAAACGTTGAAGGGGACGGGATCAGCCTACAAGTGATCTTCGAAATGTTGCAGGATCAACAGGTGGCCATAGCTCAGTTACAAAACCAAAGTTGTGCACCGAACAGGGTTGAGCCCGACCCTTCCCGAAAAATTACCCGTAGGGACGAATCGGTCGTAGAAAGGTCGAATGAACATGAAGGGACTAACCCAGAGATTATAAAGATGCTTGAGGAGCTGACAAAATGGTAGAATCAGGGGAGAAAAAGATCGAGGCAAACGGCACAAAGGTGGAAACCTACAATTTCAGGGTAGACCAAATCCCAGGAGCACCTCCAGTATTGAAGGGCTTGGGTTGCAAGAAGCTCGTGCAAAAACCTTTTCTGCCAAGCGTGGCTCCGAAGCCGATCCCCAAGAAATTCCGTATGCCCAAAATACCTAAGTATATGACAGATCCAAACGAACATGTAACCTCATATACATGTGGTATCAAAGGGAACAACCTGGAGGACGATGCGATCGAGTCTGTTCTGTTAAAAAAAAAAATTGGGGAGACCCTGTCAAAAGGAGCTATGATATGGTATCACAATTTACCTCCTAATTCTATTGACTCATTTGCTATGCTTGCAGATTCTTTCATAAAGGCGCACGCAGGTGCCATCAAGGTCGAGACCAGGAAATCGGACCTTTTCAAAGTCAAACAAAAGGATAACGAGATGCTAAGAGAGTTCGTGTCCCGATTTCAAACGAAACGGATGGATCTGCCGCTGGTCGCTGATGATTTGGCTTTTCAAGCTTTCACTCAGAGACTTAATATTCGGAGCTAGGCGGCTTCACAGAAACTAAAGCAAAACTTAATAGAATACCCGGCTGTTACATGGGCTAACATACATAACTAGTATCAATCAAAAATCAGAGTCGAAGATGATCAGCTCGGGGCCCCCTCGGGGTCTGTCTATCCTGTTAGAACCCTCGACAGAGTCAAAAGAGATATCGATCGCGAAACAAGACCAAACAGGGATCGGCATCAGCCATATAATGGAGATAAAAGAAGTAACGGGTCCGGGCGGAACTCCATAAGAAATGAAAGGAGAAATGATCGAGGCTAGAGCAACTAGGAACTCATGACCAAAAACAGCTTTGATAGGTCCATCGAGCCTAAAGAAGCACCGAGGCCATGAATACGAACCTGGAGCTGTTAAATGAAAGGCGCAAAGCCGCCCTTGTACGGTTGGCTGCCCAAAAGCAACGAATCAAGAGGTATTACAACAGAAGGACCAACCTTCGATACTTCAACGTCGGCGACATGGTACTAAGAAAGGTCACACCATACACACGGAATCCGAACTAGGGAAAGCTGGGACCGAACTGGAAAGGACCTTATCATATCATCGAAATCAGCGAAAAGGGATCTTACAAGCTCAGAAAGATGAACGGTGAATTACTAGAATATAACTCACTTGAAGCGATATTACTGCTAAGGTACGTCCCCTTTCGTTATTTTATTTACATTTTAAACTAACGCTTGCAGGTAGCAACCAAGGGACAATATGAGATGTTGGGTCTGAAAGCACGTGTTGCACTCTTTTTCTCTTGGACCGGTTTTGTCCCAAATGGGTTTTACGGCAAGGTGTTTCACGAGGAAAAAAGTAAATCTTGCTAACTTAGAATCGAAGGCCGGTAACGAACTGGTGATGGTGATCATGACAGCATTTGAGGCCTTCCTTCGATTTACCCCGAATACTAGGGGGCGTTACCCTCTGATATCGATTTTAGCATGGAAAGAGACTTCAAGATTGAAGAGTCTCGGTCAATAAGATTCAAGGAAAGGGCCAAACGGTCAAATGAACCGTACTCACATAGACTGCTCGAACCCTGACAGAAAGCTTGTACACGTACATTACGATTAAGCACAAGAATAAAGAGAAATTTCTTCTTTGCAAATGTCTTGTCTTTTAAAAAATTTCCTTTACATTTCTCAAGGAATTTCCTACTTCCGATCCCCTAAAGGAAACGAGCCCAAGGGCTGCCTTAACCTGAGTTCGAATAATCACTCTCTCACTCGGGGATTTCCGTCTGGAAAAAAAACTCAGATGGTCCAAGTTATTAGATCTCAGGGGAATAAGACCTATTAGGCAACCCCCGAACTTTATAGGCTAAGGCCGTTCCGAGTTAACAACACTCGAGGCACAAAGCTTATTTGGCAATGCCCAAATTAAAAGGCTAAGGCTGTTCCGAGTTAACAGCACTCGAGGGCACGATACTTATTTGGCAACGCCCGAATTAAAAGGCTAAGGCCGTTTTGAGTTAACAGCACTCGAGGGTACAAAGCTTATTTGACAATGCCCGAATTAAAAGGCTAAGGCCGTTCTGATTTAACAGCGCTCGAGGGCACAAAGCTTATTTGGAAACGCCCGAATTAAAAGGCTAAGGTCATTTCGAGTTTAACAGCCTCGAGGGCACAAAGCTTATTTGGCAACGTCCGAATTAAACGGCTAAGGCCGCGAGTTAACAGCACTCGAGGGCACAAAACATATTTGGGAACGCCCGAATTAAAAGGCTAAGGCCATTCCGAGTTAACAGCACTCGAGTGCACGAAGCTTATTCGGCAATGCCCGAATTAAAAGGCTAAGGTTGTTCCGAGTTAACAACACTCGAGGGCACGAAGCTTATTTGGCAATGCCCCAATTAAAGGGCTAAGGCCATTCGGGTTAACGAAACCCGAGGGCACAAAGCTTATTTAGCATTTCCTAATCTATTAAGGCTATGTCCACATAAACACGGCTCGGAGACGTCTGAAGCCTGTAACAAAAACAAACAAGGCATTGAAATTTCTTAACCGGTTCTAAAGGCTACCCTCGGCAAATTATAAACCTAAACTACTTTAGAGAAGAAAGTTTTCAGTAACATCTAATCCCCACTATGGGTCGGAACGAAATAACGTTAAAGGTAAGGTTCGTTCGATCCCTCGGACACAACCTAACTATTTCATGCTAAGGCATATCGATCTTTGCGAATGCAAAGAAAATATTTTGAAAGCACTGAAAGGCAAGCCTTATATATATATATATATATCAAAAATCCTTTCTACAAGGACTGAATAGCCTCGATACAAAAATTTTGCAAAGGCCGAGCTGCCTTGACACACAGTATTAAGCACAGAAAAGGATAAAATCGAACATCGACTTGATCTAGACTGGATCCCGCCTCGTTATCAGGATTTTCGAGGTCCTCTCATTCTTCGAACCCGACTGAACCCTCAAAATCATTCTCTTCAGGATAGGCCAATTTTTTGGCCTCGGCTTCAGACACCTAGGCATCCTCAATCTCCGCAAATAAGTTAAAACCTCGAGCATGGTCTTCCTCGAGGGCCTGCCTACGGGAGTGCCACTTCATATTCTCGACCATACTTTTTGATTGGTCTCGAGCCGCTTCGGCATCAGCCTTGTACTAAGCCACCATTTCATCAACTTCGGCTTTAATCACGGCGGCTTCCGACTTGGCCATTTTAAGCTCCTTGGCTAGATTATCTCGATCTGAGATAACCGAACCGACCCGAGATTGAAGTTCCTTGGCCCTTTTAGTCTGGATCTCGGCTTTTTCCTTCGCTGCTCTTAGCTGGGTCTCTGTTGAGATTAGTTGTGTCCGAGCTGCCTCTTTTTTCGAGGCCAGACGATCCATCTTGCTGCTCCACTCATTAGCCTCAACTTTAACCACAACCATCTCGGTTCGAAGCTGATCGATCCAATCAAGTTTTTGCTGGACCTGCGGATTTTGACCACTAGTCACTGGATCAAATTCGTATCACTTATGTCATGAGTCTATCGTCACTTATTAGAGTAAGAATCGGAAGCTCGTATAGTGAGAATTTGAGGCTCATATCATTTCTCGTCATTACTCTCCGAGAAACGAGGGGACTATTTGTATACGATCGAAATCGGGCTCGACTATTGCACGACAGATCGGGCTTGGAACGTGAAGGGTTGAAGATCGACCCTGAGTTTCATCGAAGCAGAACACGAGGTTAGAATGTCTGTCCTAGAGAACACTGAGCCCGTGATTCGGAACCGATCTTGACCCCGAACATGCTCGGGGGAAGATCGTCGAACCTAAATAACGGAAAGCCAGAATATCCGTAATGGGTCGAGCATCGCTGCGTGAATGTTGGCACGAATCAATGGAACCGCTTAATTAGCAAATCAGGAGATTTTTATCTTATATAGAGTTGTACCTAAAGTAGGATTCCCCTACTATATAAAGGGCAGTCTAATTATTTGTAAGGACACTTTTGATCTGATTACGAAAAATAGCAATAGACTGATCTCTTTAGCAATTACTGTCTAATTATTCTTTTTCTAACCTTGATTGCAACGTTTTGTGGCCCGAGGGCGGTCAACATACAAGGCTAAAGCCGCCTAACTTGTGTGGTTTGCATT
The DNA here is from genome assembly GCA_002018475.1 of Nicotiana obtusifolia. NCBI lineage: Eukaryota > Viridiplantae > Streptophyta > Magnoliopsida > Solanales > Solanaceae > Nicotiana > Nicotiana obtusifolia. Next base: position 79,641 of record MCJB01048531.1, read on the forward strand.
TATTTTTATTATTAATTTTAATTTCAATTTGATTTTTCATTTTTATATCAAACTAGATCACATATCCTTAAAACTTCATATAAATTTAATTGTTATCCGATTTTGAGACTAAACAGCATGTATTCAGATCTCCAAAGTACATCAAGAATTGGGTGTGACAGTACTATTCTTATATTGCAATTATTCACTTCAATTCCAAAAGGAGATAATATTTATGGTGGCACATAATCAAAACCATATGAGATTATGGTGAGACGGTTCAACTGTCGATAATATACACGTGGTCCAAGAAAGTTATGTCACTGATTACAAGTGCTCCACATAATTGTAAAGCTATGTTGATGTGTCATGTTATGCAAACAATTTCAAATTAATTATGTTTTCACAAATGGTTAATGATTTCAGAAATGATACGAAATGTTTAATGAAATGTTTTTGTTTACCCTAAGAATTGGATAACAATTAAATTTGTTCGTAGTACTAAGGATCCGTAAACCAAATTGATACTGAATAATAATGCGATGAAAGTAACTGTAATGTAAGAAAAAGGTGATGAAACCGTAGATTATGCTGGGCAGTATGAGAGAATATAAATCCTTTGTAGCAGTGACAATAATTGTATTAAGTAGCTGAAGAGGAAGAGTTTTCCTTGATCAAAATCAGATGCCCACAAGTATGAATGAAATATGCTTCTTATAGGCTAGAATCAGAATCCTAAACAAGGTAAATAACTGATTACAAGGTAAATCCCCTAAAATCCGGGGTAGGATCTCCTCAAATCGCGCTGTACCGTCTATGACGGTTGAGATAATTACTCCTGGCGAAATATCCGGTAACTGGCGAGATATGCGGTTCAAAGCCGGTCTTCGATCCTTTGGTATCGGTCGGTCACGTCGATTCTTACCGCCCCGGTCGCTCCGGCTATCGAGCTTGACCTCTTGTTTTAAGATCGATTTAACTCGGCCTTGTACTGCCTCCGTTACGACTTCCTTTAGTTGGGTCTGGCCCGTTTGCACTCGATTATACCCGACCCGAATTCATGTAAAAGCATTTTACCCAATACAGATAGTCCCCTCGTTTATTAGAGAGTAAGGATAATAAACGATATGAATCCATGTTCTCAGATTCCTCGAAGCCTGCGACCGATATAGTCATTGGTTAAGGCATGTGGACAACACCATATTGCAACTTGTTTTTGAAGTCAACTAGGGCGTGACGATACCCTTATGACGTCCGCATAATGCCAAAATAAGCAATCATCACAAGTCCCATCCTTGGTTATTGTGCACGCTGCAGGCAATTAATGCGTGCATTTAATGTTTTGTCGCCTCGTGCTTGGTGCCGCCGTCTTTGGTGGAGTATAAATAACCCTTTTACCTGCGGATTAACCTTTTCACTTTCACTTTCATTAAAGGAATCACTTCTTCTACTTTCTCTTTAATTTCATCCTTCAGATAATTCACCAACCTTTGAATCCTTTATTAGCGCTTGCCTCTATTACTTCAATGGCAAAAACCTCAAAATCAGTACCTTCAAAGCAAAACTC
>MCJB01048532.1:0-39192 GCA_002018475.1 Nicotiana obtusifolia
ACCCCTTTTGTTAATGTTGTGGAGATTGCCTCAATGAGAATTTATTTTGATGGTCGGGAAACAGTATTCTCAACAGCAGGAAATGATTGGCATCGATTTTGAGCCAATTGGTTTACCTGAGCTCGATATGCGAAACTGCTCTGTTCTTCGCAATTCTCGGCAGAATTTGCTGCTTCTTGTTACTCAGCTTCTATTTGTTTGTTGTTAGGATGTGCGCCTGATGTCTGAGGATCAGAAATTGTACCAGGAACGAACCGTGAACATGTTGACTCGCTGATGTGACGAACTGCTACAGTTGTCGCGTTTTTGTTTTGCTGATTTGGAGCAATTTCGTGTATGTTTTGGGATGATGTTTGGATGGTTGTACGCGCCTTTGGTAGACGAACCTTTGGGTATGTTTATTTTGTTCTCCCACAGCGAATAGCTGGGGAGAGGCGTTGGCAGCCATGGCTGCTCAATTTGCCATTTCTGTCGCCAGTAGCAGGAGAGAGAAGAGAGCTTTTTATTATTAGCTGCTCAACTAGCTAACTCAATTAAATGAAATAGAAAATCCCACAAATATTTAAGGGTATAATTGTAAAGAATATTTTGTATAGTTTTAAACCAAACATAAATTTAGATTATACATTGCATAATTAATTTTTAATACAATGAACCAAACACTTGATAAAAAATAATTCCAGCACTACAATCCCTGCATTACTAATCCCTGCATTACTTGTGTTCGTACCAAACGACCCCTTAGTGCTCTAGCTTCTTCTTGAAAAAAGAATACGCTAGTTTAATTTTTACCAATATCGACTTTCGAACTCAAATGAATATTCAATTTTTATACAATCTTGGGGACTAAATATCTAAATATCTTTAAGTTTACACGTAAAAAAATACTACTAGTGTTCATTAAAAACTTTTAGGGCAAGAGATTGCTTATTATTTCTGCAAAAATGGAGTAATATTGAGTATTGGTATTCGGTTTGATAATTGCCTATTTCATGTGTTTTAGAGTTGATAATAAGAGTTAATGGCTCATATAGTTACTTAACTTTGGCGAAATGGTCATTAAAGTTATATAACTTTCTTTGTCTTTAAAAAATCACTTAATTTTATCTAATTCACTTAAATGATCATTTTTATCGAATTTTTCACTTATCCAGTGAAATTTATTAGTGACATGACAAAAATTAATTTTAAGAAAAAATTATTAAATACTAATTTAAAACCTTAACTATTTTAAAACTCAATCTATACCTGTTTACCCAATACCTAACCCGTCCCACATGTATGGTACTAACTTGTTGCATGTCTCTGCTCTATGTGCAATTGTTTAGGCATATCGTTGTCAAATCTAAAGTTTCAAAAATCACAGCCCAACGTGGAGCCATGCGTTAACTTATTATTTTCCCAAATATTTCATCTATTTCCTCCCCCTTTAGATCTTCTCGTCTTTTGAAAGCTAAATATAGCTCATGTGAATCTACTTTATTGGCCGCTGTTCCGTTAAGTGGTTCTGATATTGTGATTTAAAGATTAAGTTTTGGTCACCAACATCGTATAGATTCTTTTGCTATTAAATTAATTTGACCTATTATAACATGTAATTTTTCACATCAAGCGTGATACAATGATAATCTGAAAAATAAATTTACAATCAGTTAAGTTGAACTGAAAGTGTAATTTTTTTTTTGGTGATGATTTAGTTTTGTTTTTAAGAAAGATAATATTTGTCTGAGCTACGTCTTTTTGAAAATTTTAGTTTAGGGCAAAATATAAAATTGATTGATTTGACAAATTAATTATATTTTCTAACTAAAAAGTGTATATAATATATATATATATATATATATATATATATATATATATTATATGTATATAATACACATATATAAAAAATATATATATTTATCGATTATTATTGTTAAGAACAGCTAAAAATATTTCTCTTTTAAGTTAATTATTATTATGCTTCGGTTAACTTTTAACTTTGCGTCCACCTTAAAAGTTGTTTTTGTTTTCTTTCTTTTTCTGGGTCATATTTAGACTCGTGTTTTCCGTGGAATACACATGGCAACAGAAACTTGAACAACTTGGCTATGAGCAAGGCACTCCGAGTGTGTGGCCAAAAGTTAGTGACATATTGAAAAACATTAATGATCAATTCGAACTCACAACACATGCTATATTAAGTGATTATATCATTTAATTCTCGGACTGTTTTCGGTGGTATATATATATATATATATGCGCGCGCATGCAATGTACAATTTGACTTATACATTTAATATATTTTTTATCATATAATTATTTAATCGAAAGATATTCAACTGACCATTCTTCGTTATATGTGACTACGTCACTTACTGTTTCTGCCACACAAAAAATAACACCTTATTTGTCGTTAGATCAGTTTCCAACAGAACACAAAGCACCTAAATTGGAACACAAAACAGACATGTGATTTGATTCGAATTAAAATTGATTTTACACAAAAAAATAATTTTTCGACAATGAACGCTCTACTTGTTTATTTTTATATATGAAGACTTTTTACGGGATTTGACTTATGAATTATTTTATTAGAAGTATAGAGAATATCAACTAAAAATAGTTCAAAAGTTAGTTTGACTGAAAAACATAACATTAAAAAATTTAAACTTTCAATCAATAGAAGATTTTGGATTCTAAAAAATTTAAATGTCAAAAGTAAGCAAAATTGGGAACAAATATTTTGAAATAGTTGTAAAAAAATATCATATAAATCAAAACAATAACAACTAAAAGTGTTTACTCTATAATTGGATAATAATTGAATTTATACGTGCTTTTAACGATATGTGGATTAATTCAATACAAATAATCAATGACGTTAGCATTAAGCAAATAAAAGAAGTAATAAATGGCCAAATCATGATAAGAGTGATCCCGAACTCTGTTAATGATTTAACGAGGAACCTGCCTTCGGTTCCATGCTTGCACTTATGAACAAAAATAAGAACTTTGAATAACTTTTAGAAAAAGAGAGAATAGAAGTAAATTATCTTGGTATGCATGTTACAATGTGTCTAATGAATAATAAGTCTCCCTTTTATATAGTAGGAGAGTTTTACCCTAAGTACAATCCCAAGAAAGGTAAAAATATTCCTTTTCGCTAATCATTAATTTTCTGCCGATACGAATCGAGATTCACGCTGTGATATCCGGTTGGGCACGGACATTACGGCGCTCTGTTAATCGTGTGCGATTGTTTGGTAATGCTCTCCAGAGTCTTGGGACTCGAATCGGACCCGGAGGATGTGGTCTCGATGCCTCCGAGTGCATGTGTTTTTTTCGAGCTCCGATAGGAGGGGCTCCTCGCTCTGATTCCGATTCCTTACGGTCACGTCCCTGTTCCGTTTGCCTCACCAGGAAACCGGAGTGCTCAGTGGGCTCGGTTTTACCCGTATGTAGATAGTCCCCTCGTTTCTCAGAGAGTAGGCTTGCCGAAACGATGGGAAATGACAGATGTTCTCCGGTTCCTTCCTACGTACGTTAGGACGAGGGAGCTAAAATGTCCCATCAGTCGTGTCGTTCTGACTTCGAACACGTGTCGCTCATCGGCTGGTTGCCCTCGAATGTGAAGCGTCGGCTGTCTCCCTATAAAAGCTTCCTCCCTTTGTCTTTTTTCTACTTTTAGACTAAATTATTTCCTTCGAGCTTTCCTGCCACCATCAAACCTCCATATCTTCATCATTATTCTTCAGTTTTCATAGTGATTGCCAGAATTTTACACAAAATTTCTTTAAATCTTCATACTTTGTCCTTCGTCTTCAAAACCGGTTTTTCCCCAAAACTTCCTTTCTTCAAATTTTCAAACCTCTCCAAGATAATAACGGCCAAAACATCGAAATCTATTCCTCAACAAGTTGTCTCTCTTGCCAACACCCTATCACCCTAGTGGGAACGGACAAACAGAGTCTTCAAACAAGACCATACTTCAAAACCTGAAGAAAAGGTTGACCGCTGCCAAAGGGAAATGGAAGAAAATTTTGTCCGAAGTCTTATGGGTATACTGTACGACCTCAAAATCTAGTACCGGGGCCACTCAGATTTCGTTGGTCTACGGTGCCGAAGCACTAATACCAGTCTAAGTGGGTACTTCAGCTGGGAACTATTGGACGAGAGGTGCGAGGCCATCCTAGTCCAGTTGCCCGCCCAGAAACAGCTGATAGAAAGATATTACAACCGAATAACCAACCTTCGATACTTCAGTATCGGGGACTTGGTGTTAAAAAAAATTAACACTGCACACCTGAAACCCCAACGAAGGGAAGCTGAGACCGTATTGTGAAGGACCATATCGATTTATCGGAATTACGGTAAGGGTTCGTACAAACTCGAAGTACAAAATGGTGCACAGCTACCAAACAACTGGAACGACACAATTAAAGCGGTACGACTGCTAAAGTACGACCTCATTCACCTTTTTTTTAATATTACGAATCGGACTTACACTTGCAGGCAACAACCAAAGGAGAGTGTGATTATTAGGTCTGAAATCACACATTGCACTCTTTTTTCCTTGAACCCGTTTTGTCCCAAATGAGTTTTCCGACAAGGTTTTTAACGAGGCAATAGTAAATCGTGCTAACTTAGAATCGAAGACCGATTTTAGATTGGAGTCAATGGTGTCATCAACAATATCCGAGCCCTCTCAAGATCGACCTCGAATACTAGTGGCCATCACCCTCGGGTAAAGCTTCTTAGCAAGGAAGGAAGGAAACTTTATGCTTAAACATTTTAGGCTCGGTGGTTAGGATTTATTATACGGGCCAAACGGTCAAGTGGACCATGCCCGCATATGCCACTTTATCCATAATACAAGCTTTTACACGCTTTCAATCTTATACGTTGCACACAAAAATGAAAGGAAGTTTCTACGTTGCTATTACATACTTTTTCTTCTTAAAAAGCGTCGAGCCTAAAGGTTATTCCTACCAGGGCACTATCGAGCCTAAGGGCCACCCCTATCCGAGCCTAAATGACTAACCCCGCTCGGGGACTGTCGTCCGAAATAAGTTCGGGCGGCTCGGGTTATCGAAACCCGGAGGCACAAAACCTATTAGGTAGTGCCTAAACCTAAAAGGCTACCGTCACCCTAAAAAACGGTTCGGAGACGTCCAAAGCCCGTAATCAAAATGTAAGGTCTCTAATTCTAAAAATGTTAAAAGGTTACCCTCGGCAAAGGCATCGCCAAAAAACATTTAAGCATGCATCAACTCTCGGTCACTCCGCTTTTTCAAAAGTTTCAAGCAAAAATTGCATCGAGGATAGGTTTTGTTCGGACCTCCGAATAATGACTTATTACTACGTTTGATTTTATGCTAAGGCATTAGAAATATTTGCATTTATAAAAAGATGCTAAGATAGTAGAGACTTAATATTGCCGAAAGGGGATAATTTTAATATCCCGGAATATCTTAACAGAGGCCAACAAAAACGGCCTCAATAAGAAATATGTACAAAATACAAAAATTGGCAAAAAATATCTTAAGACATTTATGCCTGAAACTTCGCCAGAGCCCGACTCAGCACCAGAACCATCGGGGCCTTCAGATTCTTCGGAGCCCTCTTCACCTTGGGGTTCAGCTAGCTTCTTCGCCTCGACCTTAAGTGTTTTTGCCTCCTCGATCTCGACAGATAGGTCGAAGCCTCGGGTTGGATTTCTTCGAGGGTCTCCCTTGGGATAGCCGCCTCATGTACTCGGCAGTGGTCTTCAGGTGGGCCTCAGCTGCTTCGACATCGGCCTTGTATTGGACCACCATCTGGTCAGCATCGGCGAAGGTTATCTCCAACCTGGATCTTGTTATTTCAAGATCCTTGCCAAGGGTATCCTGTTCAGCGATGGCCGAGCCCAGTTGTGTTTGAAGATCCTCATTTTGCTGAGCCCGTATACCAACCTTCTCCTTCGCCACCCAAAACTGAACTTCCATCGAAGATAGCTTGGCCTAGGCGGTCTTCTTCTCCGAAGCCAGCAAGTCCATCTTGCTTTTCCGCAGGTCGGCCATTACTTGGATCTCGTCCATCTCCTTTTGGAGTTGGTCGATCTGGTTGATTTTTTGCTGGACCTTCGAGGTAATGTTGTTAGCCACTACGACTTGACCCTCATTTCTAACTTTAAAAACCTTTACCTTTTCCACCAAGTCGACTTGCTCCTGCTTTAAGGTTGATGCTTCTTTCTGAGCTGCATCCAGCTCGGCCTGGAGGTTCTTAGTGACCCCCTCTTGCTGCTTGCTGAGAAGCTTGTACATGTCCCTTTTTAGGGCAAGCTCCTTGGTCTCGAGCTCAAGCCGATTGACCTCAACCCGGTACCAAAGGAAACTCTCATGATGAAGAATCAAGGCCTGCAAAAAGGCAAAAAATGTGAGAAACATCAAACACGAATAACTATAGATCGATGGAAGTAATGATGCCTTATCCGATACAGAGCCTGCTGCGCCTCGTTGAAAAGGCATGGCACGTTCACCTCATTCATTTTTGTCTGGTCCTCTTCGGTCACCAGGCATCAGAGGTAGTTAGCTATCCCCACAGGAGTAGACAAAACCCGGGCATCCTCTGTCCTTCTTCGGAACTTCCAGGTCGCCCATCCCGAAGAAGTCTTCTAAAGCAGACGAGTCCACACCATCGAAAAAGGAGTGAAAGGAATCTTCTGCACCATGGACCCCTTATTGGACTTCTCCTTTCTCGCTTGGGCCTCCTTGAGCACGGACACAGTGCAGGAGGGCGTCCTCAAGATCTTAATTATATCGGGCGCTTCCTTTTGAGCAGAGCCGGCGTCCTTGGGAGTCTCAACCCGAGAGTTTATTTTATTAGTTTTAATAATAAGATTTTTTTAATTTAATATAATAAAAAAAGTATCCACATCGATCTTTTGAGTTGGAGGGGGGTCGATCTTACGAGTCTCTCCCTCGGATGCTACCGACTCCCCGGGATAAATCGTCCCATGGGTAATAGAAATAGGTTCATCATCCGGCTTGTCCCTAAGCCGAAGAAGAGAGTCGAAATCTGATACCCGGGAACTAGAGCCCTTCCTGGGCTTGCGGAGCACCCTTTTCTTTGGTTTCTTCACCTCGGAGCCCGGGGAGCCCGAAGGTTTCTCTTTCTTTTCTTCTTTTCTTCTTTTCCTCCGTGGAAGTATCGGAGGGATCAACGGACGGGGGCACATCCTCGTCCCTTTCCGAAGGCCTAAGTTCGGTGGTATTAGAAAAACCTGCAATAACAAAAGGGAAGTGTAATAAAAGATAGAAATATGGTACTGGCTATTTAGAAAGAGGCATTACCATGGGAAGGGGCCTCCCATCGTCCCTTCGAGAATCTGTGCCATTTGCGCTTGAAGTACGACATCTGAGTACAGATGCCCTCGATCCACTCCTTTATCCGGGGAACCGCATTCGGAACTCGAGCGACAGCTGCACAACCACAATCATGATAAGAAGAAAGAAATTAAAGAAAAAGAATTTTGACGTTTAAAGAGAGATTGCACTTACGAGACGCATACCAATTCTCAGGGAATAGCATTTATTCTGGGGGGGGGGATCAAATCCTCGGTCTTCACTCGAACGAAGCGTCCCTACCAGTCCTGGTCTCAGTCTTTGTCGATACTCGAAAAGGAGGCTTGCTGGCCCGGCATGTAAGCTTTATCAGTCCCCCTCGAAACATCCATTGACGGTACAATCGAAGTAGGTGGTCGATCGTGAACCAATGAGACTCGGTCTTGTTCACAAAGTAGCGGAGGAAGATCATGATCCTCTATAGTGATGGATGGATTTGTCCGAGGCACACCTCGTACCTCTTGCAAAAATCCAGAATGACCGGGTCCACCTGGCCTAGTGTTAAGGGGTAAGTATAAACACTTAAGTACCCTCCCCCCTACATGGGTAGTAACAGCGTCCTCGGGCCTAGGGACTACTACATCCTTGCCCTACCAATTGCAGTCCTTTCGAATTATGGGAAGAAAGCCTTCAGTCACGGAACATATGTACCTTGATACTCCTTCACCCCGGTCCCATTTGCGTGAGGGTTTCTCGACTTTAAAGTCGTCTGCAATTGAGCAACCCCCGAGAATGAACACTTTCAAGGGAGGCTGGCGGCCAGTTCGTTAGCGGCCACCTTGGGTGAAGCCGTTTTGAGGGAAACTACTTCAGGGGAAACCGCCTCAGTACCAGCGGCCGGTTGGTATGGTCCTCGAAAATTTGTTTACCTTGCTGCCGATGAACTTCTTCCCGTTATCACACACTATCTCGACCGGTATTCCGAACTGGCATATTTTGTGGTCCCAAATGAAGTCGATGACTTCTTTTTCCGGGACCTTCTCAAATGCTTGAGCTTCGACCCACTTAGAAAACTACTCAGTCATAAACAATATGAATTGAGCCTTACCGGGTGCCCACGGTAGGGGACCCTCAATGTCCATTCCCCACTTCATGAATGGCCAAGGTGACAAGACCGAATGTAGCAGCTCTCCGGGTTGATGATCATTGGTGCATGCCTCTGGCAGGCATCGCATCTCCGTACAAAGTCCTTCACATCTTTCTCCATGCCAATCTAGTAGTAGTTGGCTCTGATTATCTTACGACCCAAGGATTCTGCCCCTGAATGGTTTCCACAGGTGCCTTCGTGAACTTCCCTCAAAACATATTCGGTGTCTTGCAGCCCCAAGCATATGGCGAGTGGGCCATCGAACGTTCTTCTGAATAGAGTACCTTCAGATAGACTAAACCTGGCATCCTTTGTGTGCAGAGCTCTTGATTCTTTAGGATTCGAGGGCAGCTTCCCAGTCTTCAGGTAGTCTATATACTTGTTTCTCCAGTCCCAAGTTAAACTTGTGGAGTTTATTTCGGCATGGCCTTCTTCCACTACTGATTTCATGAGTTGTACGACCGTTCGTGAGCTCAATTCATCGTCATCAACCGATGACTCCAAGTTATCCAGAGCATCGACTTTGCTATTTTGATCGGGGGGGTACGTGGTGTAGGGTCTATTTCTTGAATCGATATAGAGTTACCTGTAATTGTCCAAGTACCTTCGCCTTTGTTCCTATTTTATTTCAAATATCCCATTGACTTGATTTACCAAAAGGAGGGAGTTGCACTTAGCTTCGACCACTTCGGCCCCCAGGATTTTAGCCAATTCGAGACCTGCAATCATGGCCTCATACTCGGCCTCATTGTTAGTCAATTTCACAATTCTAATAGATTTCCTAACTACGTTACCCGTAGGCAGCTTCAATATGATGTCGATTTCAGACCCTTTGCGATCGAGGCACCATCGAAAGAGGGTCCAGACTCCCGAGGAACTCTCCGAGGTTAACAACAATTCCTTTTCGACTTCGGGTATTAAGGCCGGCGTGATGTCGGCCACGAAGTCTGCCAAAATTTGAGATTTGATGGCGGTTCAGGGTCAATATTCGATATCGTACCCGCTAATTTCTACAGCCCATTTAGCCAATAGGCCCGAGATCTCAGGTTTGGGAATTATGTTCCTTAGTGGGTAAGAAGTTACGACGCATATGGGGTGGCATTCAAAATATGGCCTTAACTTTCTGGAGGCGCTTAGCAAAGTGAGCGCCAATTTTTCTAGGTGAGGGTACCTTATTTCGGCTTCGCCTAGAGTTTTACTACCATAATAGATAAGAAATTGCGTACCTTCCTTTTTCGGACTAAGACTCCACTTACCGCTATCTCGGATCCGCTAAGTACAGGTACAACTACTCGTCTGCCTTCGGAGTATGGAGCAGGGACAGACTCGAAATGTATCGTTTGAGTTCTTCCAAAGCTTGCTGGCCCTCCGGGTCCACGAAAAGTTATTCTTCTTCTTTAATAATGAGAAGAACTTATGGCTCTTATCAGAGGACTTCGATATGAACCCGCCCCCGGCGACTATGCGCCCGGTTAGCCTCTGAACAACCTTGACACTGTCCACCACGATGATATATTCTATAACTTTGATTTTGTCAGGATTAAACTTGATCCCTCGGTTGGACACCATGAATCCGAGGAACTTTCCAGATCCGACCCCGAATGTGCATTTCTCCGGGTTTAGCTTCATGTTGTATTTCTTCAGTATGTTGAAGGTTTCCTGCAGATGTTTCAAATGGTCCTCTGCTTGCAGGGACTTAACTAACATGTCATCAATGTAAACTTCCATTGGTTTTCCTATTTGTTCTTCGAACATCCGGTTAACTGGCATTGATAAGTGGCACCGGCGTTTTTTAGTCCGAACAACATTACGTTATAACAGTAGGTGTCGAATTTAGTGATAAAGGAAGTTTTTTCTTGATCGCTCGAGTCCATCCGGATTTGGATGTACCCGGAATAGGCCTTGAAAAAGCTGAGTATCTCATGCCCGACCGTTGCGTCGATCATGCGATCGATGTTAAACAAAGGAAAAGAATCCTTGGGGCACGCCTTGTTCAAGTCTTTGTAATCTACGCACATTCTTAATTTATTTTCCTTTTTAAGCACTACTACTATGTTAGCCAACCAATTCGGGTACTTAACTTCCCGAAAAACCTATTCTAAGGAGTTTGGATACCTCGTATTTGATGAATGCATGCTTGACTTCGGACTGAGGCCTCCTCTTCTGTTTTACACGGCGGAACTTCAGATCCAAGCTTAGCTTATGAGTGGTTATTTCTGGGGGGATCCCAGTCATGTCTAGATGGGACCAAGCAAAACAACCTATGTGAGCTATAAGGAAATTAATGAGTTTTTTTCTGAGCTCGGGAGTTAACCCTGTGCCCAGGTATACCTTCCGATCGGGCAAATGTTCGTCAGCATAACTTGCTCCAGCTCCTCGACCATTGATTTGATGGCGTCGGAATTGTCAAGGGTGATGAACGACCTAGGAACTTCGTAATCATCATCCTCACCCGCTTCTTGCTTCTCCGGTTCGTTCGGGGCCGATTTCGATGGTTGTTATTTAGTTTCTTCCTTCGTAACCAGTTCTGGGTTCTTTGATGTCGAGAGTGCGAACACCGGGATCACCTCGTCGACCACGAACATTTCATTTGTGGCCGACTGCTCTTTGTAAACCGTCTTGATCCCTCCCAGTGTGGATAACTTCAGTGCCTAGAGTAGTGTCGAGGGTATTGCTCTCATGTGTGAATCCATGGCCTTTTGAATAGAGCATTATATCTCATATCCCCTTCAATCACATAGAACTTCATTTCCTGAATGGTCCTGGCGATGTTCACCAGCAGGGTTATTTACCCTTTAGCAGTTTCGCATGCCATGTTGAATCTGTTTAAAACCTGAACTGCAAGCACTATTTGGTCTTGTGGACCCAGCTGGTCTACGACCCTCGATATGATGATATTGGGCGAGTTACCTGGATCAATTAACACACGCTTAACTCGAGATTTATTTATGACTACAGATATTACCACTGCATCGTTATGCGGTTGCACGATGCCTTCAGCGTCCTCATCGTTGAAAGAGATGGTCCCCTCCGATATGTAATCTCGGTTTGTTTTTCCCTTGTAATGGACACATTAGTGCGCTTTAGCATTGGCCCCTGAAGATGTCGACTCCACTAATGATCATGTTAGTGACGTGCTGAGGTTCCTCTTGCTTGGTCTGCTTGTTTGAGTCCCTATTCCTGAAGTGATTTTTGGCTCGATCAATCAAAAATTTCCAAAGGTGCCCATTATTGAATAACTGGGCCACTTCTTCTCTTAGCTGTTGGCAGCATTCGGTCCTGTGGCCTTGAGTGCCATGATACTTGCACATTAGGTTGGGGTCTCTTTGGGCAGGATCGGACTGCAATGGCCGAGGCCACTTGGTATCTTTGATGCGTCCGATGATAGATACGATGCCGGCAGTATCGACACTGAAGTTGTATTCTAATAATCTCGGTGCCTCCCTGGCCTCGAGTGGCCTGTCAAAACAGTTTTTACTTACGAGTCCCCGATTATTGTGGCCTCGATCGCTTCTTTTTTTGTTCATCGCAGGTTACGTCCGGATCCGCTACCCCTTCATCTCCGTTATACGGTGATACCGATCTTTGTTCGGTCTTGGTTCATGATCGACGACCTTTTTAGACCTGTCGTTAGTTCTGATGGGATACACGGACCTGGAAGGGGCTCCGAGCTGATCATCCTCGACTCTGATTTTCGATTGGTACCTGTTATGGACGTCAGCCCAGTTACCGTCAGGTACTCGATCAAATTATGTTTCAGCTACTGTGAATCCAAGGAGCTTTGGGGGTTGAGTCCTTGAGTGAATGCCTAAACGGCCCAATCGTCTGCAATCAGAAGCAGGTCCATTTGTTCCATTTGAAACCTCGACACGAATTCCCTGAGAATTTTGTTATCTCTTTATTTCACTTTAAAGAGGTCCGATTTTATGGTCTTGACCTTGATGGCCCCGACGTGAGCTTTAATGAAGGCATCTGCAAGCATAGAAAATAAATCAATGGAATTAGGGGGTAGGTTGTGATACCATATTATTGTTCTTTTTCAGCATAACCGACTCGATTTCTTCATCTTCTAAGTCATTTCCCTTGATGGCACATGTGTAGGAGGTCACGTATTCATTTGGATCTGTGGTTCCGTTATACTTTGAAATTTCGAGCATACGGAACTTCTTCAGGATTGGTTTCGCTGCTGCTCTTAGAGGGAAAGGCTTTTGGACAAATTTCTTGGAATCCAGGCCTTTCAATATCGGGGGTGCTCCTGGGATTTGATCAACCATAGAGTTATAGGTCTCCACTTTTTTATCGTTGGGTGGATCTTTTCCCCTGATTCCACCCGTTTTATCAGTTCCTCAAGTGGACATTCTTAAATTAACCTGAAATTAAAATCTAAAATAACAAGCCTAAAACAGACTGCGTTATATAAATTTGTCAAATTACCACTATTATCCTTAGCCCTACAGTGAGCGCCAAACTGTTTACCCTTAAAAACAGATAACAATTGAATTTATGCGCGATTTTAAGGATATGTGGATTAATTCACTACAATTAATCAATGAAGTTAACATTAAGCAAATAAAAGACGTAATAAATGACCAAACCAATGATAAGAGTGATCCCGAGCTCGGTTAATGGTTTAACGAGGAACCTGCCTTTAGTTCCGAGCTTGCACTTATGAAGAAGTTATGAACTAAAATAAGACCTTTGAATAACTTTAGAAACAGAGAGAATAGAAGTAAATTGCCTTGGTATGCGTGTTATAATGCGTCTAATGAATAATAAGTCTCCCCTTTATATAGTAGGAGAGTTTTACCCTAAGTACAATCCCAAGAAAGATAATCTTCCTTTTCACTAATCACTGATTTTCTGACGATACTGGCCGAGATTCACGTTGTGATATCCGGTTGGGCACGAATATTACGGCCCTTTGTTAGTCGTATGCAGTTGTTTGGTAATGCTCTCCGGATTCTTGGGACTGGAACCAGACCCGGAGAACGTGGTCTCGATGCCTCCGAGGGTAGGTGTTTTGCTCGAGCCCTGATACGAGGGGCTCCTCGTTCTGATTCTTGATGCCTTAGGATTACATCCCTACTACGTTTGCCTCATTGTGAAACCAGGGTGCTCAATGGGCTCGGTTTTACCCGTATACATATAAGAAGGATTAAAACCCTAGTTATACTTCTAGAGCATTCCATGGTGCATGATTGCTCCTACCAGAGAGAGGACCCTCCCACTCTTTCATGCCATTATCGAATAGGATACCATCAAGTGTTGTAGCGGGATAAATAGTATTTTTATATTTTTAATTAGAAATTTTAGGTTCGAGCTCTAAAATAGAATTTTTTTTAGGTAAGAAACATTTTCTGCTTGAATAAACCTTATGCAATGCAAATTCAAATTTAGTCAGAACTCCAATAGAGATACTATTAAATATCGAATGAGAACATTAGAAAAAAATGGACCTATTTGGTAGAAGCGTCAATGGTTCGGTTCGGCTGGTTATTTTATAAAATTTATACCGTACCAATTTTTCGGTTATTCAAAATGTATAACCAAAATTAGACTTTTTGAAACTGTCCCAATTATGTCGGTTTATCTTCGGTATCGGTACGGTTCGGTTAATTTTTGGTATTTTTTTTAATATCATGTAAAAGTCACTAGTAGAAGCAGAATGCAATAACATATATATAGGACTTAGCAAAACTGTCTAGATTATTTTACTGTTTAATGGGTGATGAATTATAAAAACATGAAAGATGGCTAGAGTATAGATCCATCAACTATTCTATAGCAGCGTAAAAGAAACTAAGCAAAGACAAAAAAATATAAATCACACGAATGAAAAGATAATAACCAAGTTGGGACTCAAGAATAAAATCTATAGAAGATTAAATATTCAAAAAGATAAATCTAAATCATACGAAAGGAAACATATTCAATACATTATAGTTTGCTACTCATAATCGCTAGAATACTTTGTGTCTTGCTAATGAATATGCTGGAAATAATTTAGTGTCAGTAGGAGTAGCATAATAGGTTTGTGAATTGGAATTTTGACTTTAGTTACTTGATGACTTATAACCGCTTTCATAATTCCAAGCCCAAAGGAAAAATTTAATGCTTTATTATTTTTAAACTTAATATATATAAATATATTTTTCACATATAAATTTATTCGGTACGGTTTGGTATTTTTTCGGTTTATTTTTATAAAATAAAAACCTATTCTAATTATTGATACAATTTTATATTCATATAAAAACTTATGATTTTATTAAAAGAAACCTAAAAATTGATTTGGTACGATATAATCGATATAGTCGATTTTTAAATATTCATGGATACCATTTGGTTTGATCATTCACATGTCACTAATAATTCACATCAAAACTGAAAGTGATTCTTAGCTGTCAATATTGGTTCGACTGGTAATTCTTCTTTTGGAAAGAGTTTTTACTACATGGAGAAAAAAGAAAGGGACATACAAAGAAATGTGAAAATCAGACTAACACTTATAAATTTCTTTTATTAAGCTATGATAGTTACCCGGTAAGTTTGTTGGATCTGCCACTCGCACTATTCTAATTTGAATCTAATTCGCCAACTGGCATTACTCATTATTTACTATATTCGATAAGCGTAGTAAGGGCAAACTATCAAGGGGTTGTTTACTAATAGTGGGATATATAAGGATATTTCATGAATGAAGTTAGCTATTTCATCTTTTATATAAAATAGTTAATTTTATTATTTTAGTTTAAATTTATTTTGTAATTAGCTAATACCTATAATTGACTATAAAATCTTTTATCTTTATCATGAAAACCAAACGATCCTTAAAAGTTTTTTTCTTTTAAATGAAATGCACGACGTGTCAACTTATATTAGAGCATCTTAATTGAGGTAAAAGAAAATAGAATTGTAAACAATAGGGTGACGTTTGTCTCCATTTTTGCACAAACTCTGCTTGGATTTTATATTTCTAAGTTTAGTTTGTAGAAATGTTTGTTTGATGTTATTTTTGCAATAACATGGAGTGTAGGTGTAATTTTATTTTTGTAGAAAAAATTTCTAACTCATCTTTTCAGACTTTATAAAATCTAATTTCACGTTTTGAGCTTTGTAAGATTTGAAAAGAGGGATTTAAAATTTTTTAGTTTGTGTTTATTAAAACAACAACAACAACCGAACAATCTTTTGTAATTTCAAATACAGAAAAGTTCAAACTCTTTTTGTAGAGTCACCTAGGTACTTATTAGATGTAAAGGTACCAAGCTTTTAATAAAATAGAGAAACACAGAAAAAGAAATGCTAAATAACTAAAATAAGATTGAGAGACAAACGGATTAATATTATTCAAACAAGAATGTATATTTACCGGCAACCTGCTATAACCTTTTCCCAACAACCCATGCAAATTTTCCCAATATAAATCCATGCAAAATTCCCTTTTTTTTGCGTCTTTCTCCTTTCAGTTCTTTATTACACTACTAGAGAGTATAGAGTACTTTCTTAATTCTCTCTCTAAATCTTGATTTTCTGACCATGCCGATCCACCAAATCACCATTGGAACTCACGAAGAATTCCGCCAGCAGGGCGCCCTCAAGGCGGCGTTGGCGGAGTTCATAAGTACCCTAATATTCGTATTCGCCGGCCAGGGTTCTGGCATGGCATTTAACAAGATGACATCCGACAGTGCCAACACTCCCGTCGGCCTCATCGCCGCCGCTGTAGCCCATGCTTTTGGCCTTTTTGTGGCGGTCTCTGTCAGCGCTAACATATCCGGCGGCCACGTTAACCCCGCCGTTACTTTCGGTGCATTTATTGGTGGAAACATCACTTTCTTCCGTGGTATTCTCTATATTAATGCACAGTTACTTGGATCCACTGTTGCTTGCTTGCTCCTTAAGTTCGCCACTGGTGGATTGGTAAGCATTAAAACGTGCAGTTTCATGCTATTTTCAGATTTCCATCTTTGGTGCTATAGTACTTATTTGGCTACTACTCCCTCTGTCCCCATAGTACGAATTTGAATAGTTAAACTTTTTAATATTAACGACATAGAATATACTTTAAAATTTTTTAAAATAAAATTTATATATTTGAAAACTATATAAAAGTACTTATAAGTTACATAAATAACTCAAAATATTAAAAGCATATGAATAATCACAAAAAAAAAAAAAAACTAAATCAAACTATATCATATAAATCGAGACCGAAGAAGTATATCATTGTGAAAGAGAAGTAATCAAACTGAAAAGGCTACGTATATCCTTTAGGTTCTTTTTCTAAAAGCGTCTGCTACTGTTTAAAACGGATGGGCACATGTAGTTTAGTCTAAATAAACTGTCAACATTTACATTTATTTGGAAAATATTATACTCCATTAGTTTCATTTTATGTGTAAGTGATTGATTGGACACATAATTATTAAGAAGAAAGTATGATTTTTAAAATTTATAGTTTTAAACATGTCGTAATATTTTTATGCCAGTAAAATCATGTAATTAAGCGTAAAATAAGATATTTAAATGTTCTCAAATATAAAAAGTATTTTCTTTTTGGATTAGGTTAAAAAGAAAAAAGTGTCTGCATAAAAATGGGAGTAGGATTAAAGTAGAAATGGTCATTTTGCTGGAAATGGCGATTTAGCTAACGATAATATAGTATAGTTTTGATTCATCGCGGTAAGAGCTAGAGTTGTTGCGGTTTTGTTGGAATATCTGTTGAATTATCATTGTTATTGTAATAATTATCATTTTAGAAGATTCGTGTTATTGTTTGTCAAGACAGATCTCTGGTTTAGAATGTAACAATATGCTTATTTAGGAGTTAGGACAATGGTCTCACATCACGATTTTGTTGTAGTTATTTAATGATGTAGATATTTGAGATTGCACGAGATACTAAATAAATCTTTTTATATCTCAATGGAAAGCGACTTTAACTTGTCCCCCCAAATTAATACTAATTTGAGCTTGGGTAAGACATTAAAACTACACCTACTTATTCTAACTTCACATCTTTGGCATTATTATTAATTATTATATTAAATATTTTAAAATTATTTTTAACTATAAAATGGTGATTTATAATACTTTACATATAATTACTAAAAAATAAATTTTACTGAAGGTTAGACGCACTGACCATATTCTTGGACGGAAGGTGTGTACTATGTATCCAAGTGATATCTAGTAGTCAAAATAGTCACAATTTGAATGACAGCTTCTTGAGTTGGAATATATAGTACTCTGGTTGGGCTTTCTAATTAATTCTTTTAATTCTCTTGAAAAAACTTCAGCTTTCGCATACGACATCGATGAATTTGGAAAAAGAAAAGAAATTAATAAGGATCTTTACACAAAGAGCCGACTGGATTCACTGTTCACTTTTTCTAAACGATACATGATTATACACATATTATAGTATGAATTAACATATACTAAGCTATTTTTAAATTACACGATTGGTTAGGCAGAGTATTTAGGTTAATTCTTTTACTAAGATAATTACCATGGTTAAAAATGAATGCAGAGCACAGGGGCATTTGCATTGTGTTCTGGATTATCAGTATGGAATGCCTTAGTATTTGAGATTGTGATGACTTTTGGGCTTGTTTACACTGTTTATGCCACTGCTATTGACCCAAAAAAGGGAGAATTGGGTGTGATTGCTCCAATTGCCATTGGTTTCATTGTTGGGGCCAACATTCTTGCTGGTGGGCCCTTTGATGGAGCGTCAATGAACCCTGCTGTTTCTTTTGGGCCTGCTTTGGTTAGCTGGACTTGGACTCATCAGTGGGTTTACTGGGCTGGGCCCATAATTGGTGCTGGGCTTGCTGGTGTTGTCTATGAGCTTTCCTTCATCAACCACTCTCATGAGCAAGTGCCTAGTGCTGAGTATTAAAGAAATGAAAACTATAATTTCTTGCTTTTGTATTTACTTCCTATGAGTTTTTATTTTTTATAAAAAACTTTGTTGTGTCTATCTGATTGAGCAGTTTCTTAATGTACTGTGATGGATGTTTTTTCCGGTATGTTTATTTTCTTGATTTAACTTGGCCACCGGATAAGTTTATTTAAAGACTTAAATATTTTATGTAAGTTCAGGTTATTCTCTTGCTTTTTTTTCTTCTTCTTTTCTATCCCATTTTACGTTATTATTATCATTATATATTCATATTTTAATATTGCTAATGTCGAATAAGATCATGCTCACCTCGATTAATTTATCGATTACAGATAATTTGTCCAACTCACATGCACACTCTACTGATTGCCAATATATAATCCGTACTCGTCAATATTAGAGTAGATGAATTCACACCAAAAGATATATTGTTTTTATTTTATGTGAGTCATCAGGTTCATTTTGCCAAAATTCTATGTTACTTAGATTATGATGAATCTACAATGCTCTTTTAATGGTTATAGACATGTTACAAAGACAATAAAGTCATCACCACCCCATCTATCCTCCCTTCGGAGGATTTCGGTTTCAAATCCCGTTGGGACAGACCAAAAGAGAAATTCTATCCATTATAATTGTGAACAGACACGAGTGACCTGCGAACAGACACTAATGCAGAGTTTATTGGTCAACAAAAATAAGCAACCAAATAACGTATTAACTAATGCTGAGTTTAATATATGTATTATACATCTTATGCTGCAAACAAAACAAGCCCTTATAGTATTATTTCCTCTGTCCAATTTAAATGGTATTTCGAAGTCAAACAAAAAAGTGTATTTTTACACAAATAATAAATTATATTTATTATTTATTTTTTTTAATCGGTGTACATGAATTATACACTGATTACACACAATTATACATATATTATACTTGAATTATTTATATACTATGTATTCATCGACTATTATAAATTTAAGCGATTGGATGGACGGCTATTTAGATTTAATTCTTCAACAAATAAATGAACTCTATTTGATTTGCCCCGGTTTGATTTGTATTATTTTATAAACAGATGTAGTGAGCTTGGTTTCAATTTAGATTCAAACCAAACAAAATCGGACCGGGAACATCGTAGCTGCAAGTTTGTTAGATGTCCACCTGCAACATGAGGTATAGATAGATACCCTTTACAGTGCCAAAACTTATCAATTGACTAAATCGAAATTAGATGATCCCCAAAAAGTTACAACCTTCTTTACGATCTTGAAACTGCATAATAATTGAAGCATGCAAAGGAGTAACAATCAACTGCACTGTTCTATTTCGAATTAGAGCTCCAAATACAATAAAATAGCAGTAATAACAGCGTCGAAGAATGCCGGGAACACAGAAATCAGGTTTAGAGATTTTAAAATGAACTGTTCGTGTAGACTACTTTGAAAGGCGGAACAAGTCCATGTAGGCAAGTACACTATACAATGACCGACACCAACACTACCCAGATTTTTCTTTCACACCAGCTCCATAGAATCTTAATTTCAGTATAGCTTTTAGCAAATAAAGTGGCTGATATCAGTGATGTTAAATAGTTTTACAATGTTCAATACTTACCAGCCCAGTTTAGGGGAGAATTTCATCTGGACAGGGAACAAATTGCAAATTTCATGATTAGGCAATCCAAGAGACTATTATGTGAAAGTTGCAAGAGGGGGATGAATTGTAATTTTTCTTTTCTTCTACGAGGTAGTCGATTAAATTATTTTTTAGTTGACTAGACTTTTGATATGAGATGTAAACTAAATACAGAAAAGTAAACTGCAGAAAGTAAATGACACAAGATGTTTTATACTGGTTCGGATTCAGAATGAATCCTATGTTCGGTCCCCTTGGGTTGCAAGGGTGTTCTCTTTCAAGTATGAAGTTTCTTGGTACAGGTGGGTTGGTGTTGTTATACACCAACAACTTCGTCACTAGATTTGTTCTTTTCTCTTTTCTTGATACAATGCCTCACCAGTGATTTTTCTCTCTTTCTTCTCTCCCTAGTTATACAGTAAATCTAGAGTAGAGTACAATGCTTGTTTGAAGTAGAACAAAGAGATTGATATTTGTTCGATCAAAGTATGTCATTCCTTTGCATCTTTTGTTGTATATATAAGAATTGAGCTCCATTCTTCACGGCATGACAGTTCCATGGTTGAATGGCAACCCAAGGGAGTTAATTCTCAGAATCAATCAAGTTGATTTTCTTCCAAGAATAGAATGGAACTTCCTTTACTGAATCGTTGCTTTTGTGATTTTCGTTTCTTCGCAAGCCGTTGTGATCGAATATTCTCAGTGATGAGTGATTGGATATTCTCTGTGGATCTTCTTTACTGATTGAAAGATTCCGTAAATAGCTGAATCAAATATTTATTTTCCATGAAGCTCGCAATCACAGCATTTTACTCCTTGATTCTTGCTTCTGAATCTTGACTTGCACGTTTGACTCCTTGATTCATGCTTTCAGATCTTGTACTAGACTCTTTCCAATTCTTGTACTCCTTGATTTCCTGCTATTAGAATTAAGTTACTGTCTATCATTAAAACATATATCTAACAATCTCTCCCTTTTTCATAATGACAAAAAAAACTTAATTCATTTTACTTCCCTGTTTATAGACTTCTCTTTCTGTCAGAGATGTCTGTGGATTTCCGTGACTTTAGTCGGCTCGCCCTCAACTTGTCGTCAGCTACTTTGAGTCGACTCCCCCTCATTCAGTTGCTCAGTAGTTGACTTCTGTTTAGTCAGTCGACTGAACCTTACTGCAAGTTAGTGATACTCTATTATGTAGACTGAACCTTACGTGCAAGTTAGTAATACTCTATTCTCCCCCTTTGGCATCAACCAAAAAGAGGGCTAGGCAAGTAACTACTAGCAGATAAGATTCGCAGATAGCGCGTTTAATTACAGTCATCAACAGAGTATCCAAAAAAAAAAAAACATGCAAGCAAAAAATATTATCCAAAAAAACCAAAAGAAATTGTCTAAACAGCCAATGCAGATCTTCGACGAAGGAAATATATAAGGGTGTTGCAGCTAGCTTCTTTGAAGCGACCAAAGCTTGCGTTTATTGTGATTTAGATTCCATTAACACGATCATGAACTTCATTGAAAGCTTTCACTGCCTTTTCTGCGGTTTTCAGAACCATGACTCTTAGCTTGGACACGTCAAATCCTGTTTCCTTTGCAACTGCGTAGATGTCTCCAATTGAGGTTTGGGTGGCCAGGAGTAGCTCTTTGATGGTAGTCAGCTTGTCATCAAGTGCAGCTATCTTTTCAAGCAACTCCGGATTGTTGACAGCAGCCTGAAAACTATCAACCTTTACCTTGGAATTGGAGGGAATCACTTTGGCTTTAATTTCCTGCTTCTTTATCCAAGTACCATCCACAACAACATATCCGATGCTAACAAATGCCCTATTGTTATAACACTTGGAAACTGATACATAGGGATAGTTTGAGAGAGATATTAAAGGCCCCGAGGAGATGAGTGATGAACATCCTGTAGGGTAGACAGAAGGATCTTCAGCACATTCAATCAAGAAGTTTATTACCCAGGAGGACAGTTTCACCTTGTGCTTGGTGAGAAGACAGTAGACCAAAAAGTTGTCCCTTTGAGATAGTGTGGTGTAGGAACCAGTTCTAGGCAGAATAGTGGTGGCAATAATGTGGGCAAGAATATGGGTTTTAAAATTGATGTCACTGAGTCTTAATTGATTTGGCAGAGGATCAAACAGGGAATCAGCAAGACATTGATTGGCTTGTTCAAACGACACTTCAAAATCATCCGGCTAGGAGTTTTTAAACAGAGCAGAATAACCAGAACTTTTACACTTAAACAAAGAATCAAAAGTAGAATAGTCTAGAATGATACGCTGACCTAGCATAAGTGATTCAACGTCACGACCCAAAATCAACCCCTCGTGATGGCGCCTATCATGGTACTAGGCAAGCCGACTACTCACACATTTCCAACACTTTAAATCTTTGAAAGATATGAAAACAACATAATTAAGGAAAATCTTTTAAAAGCAGGATAGGAAGTCATAATTTAATACATAATATTTTCCAAAATCAGGGTATCACTGAGTGCATGAGCATCTACATGAAGATATAGCCTGGTACACTGTCTAGAATATAAAACTGGAACAAATAAAATGAAAGATAAGGGAGGAGAGTCAAGGTCTGCAAACGCCCAACAGCTACCTCGATGATCTTCGAATGTCCGGACTCCGCAACTCAGCAACCGCCGTGATCGGAAGTACCTGGATCTGCACACGAGGTGCAGGATGTAGCGTGAGTACAACCAACTCAATAAGTAACAAATCTAACATGTGGTCTAAAGACAGTGACGAGCTCAAACAATACAGTAAAGATACAGAGTTTAACAATACAGAAAAGTAGGCATGCTTCTAGGTTCAACAATTAAGTTTAACACAAATGAAATATGCCAAGTGTGACTGATAAGAAGAGTATGACGTCTCTATAGCTACATGCCAATATGAGAACCGTATGTGATACAACATGGTGAAATCTCAAGTACTCACACTCTCAGAGCACTCAATCTGCCCGTCTCAATTCTCGATCGCCACGCTCAGTCACTCAGCACTATACGATACCTACTACAGCGTGCAGCCCGATCAACATATAGCTATAAGGCCCGTTGCGGCGTGCAACCCGATCCACACACACACACACACACACACATACATACATACATACATACATATATATATATATATATATGTATATATATATATATATATGTATATATATATATATCCCTAAGGCTTGTTGCAGCGTGCAACCCGATCCACATATATATAGCCACAAGGCTCGTTGCGGCTTGCAACCCGATCCACACATATATATAGATATCACTCACAGCATGGCACTCAGGCCCCAACTCAGTCACCAATCTCTCCAGCCTCTCAGGCTCGCGACACTCATGCTAAGCAGCCCTAATCAATGATGCGAGATGTGACAATATATGATAAATAAGACTGAGATATGACACGTAATAATGAAACTGACTGAATACACGACTGAAATTAAATAGATAGCTCAACAGCAAAGAAAGACCACTGCGGGTCCCAATAGTACCAGCATATAGCCTAAACTTGATTTCTAGCATGGATCTCAGCTCAAGTGCTCTAACACATAGAGTACAACAAAATATTCATATAAAATAACTACACAGTTTCAGGGAATCAACCAAATCACTGTTTCTATGGTGCACGCCCACACGCTCGTCACCTAGCATGCGCGTCACCTCAACATAAATCATATAGCACAAAATTTTGGGGTTTCATACCCTCATATCCAAGTTTAGAAGTGTTACTTACCTCAAATCGTGTAAATCTCTACTCCAACACGCCCTTTCCTCGCGAAACGGCCTCCGAATGCCTCGAATCTAGCCACAAACAGTTCGATACGATCAACACGAGCTAAAATAATCAATTCCATAAGAAAATACTAAGTTCTGAATCAAATTCAAAAAGTCAGCTAAAAAACCGGCCCACGGACCCATGCCTCGACATCCAATAAAAGTCACAAAATCCGAAGCCCATTCAACCATAAGTCCAACCATACTAAATTCACCAAAATCCAACACCAAATCGACACCCAAATCCCAAATTGAAACTCTTCAAATCCCTAGCCTCAAACCCCCAAATTACATCTCAAAACCATGCAATCTAGGTAAGAATTTCAATGGAGAAACATAATTAGTAAATTTAACCACAAGTGACTTACCTCAAGAAACCCCTCGAAAATCCTCTCAAAAATAGCCTAAGTCCGAGTTTACAAAGTCCAAAATGAGAGAAATCATGACCCTTCGAATTTAAGGTTCTGCCCAGGGGTGGGGACAACTTACCCGCACTTGCGGTCCCGCAGGTGCAAAAACATTTCACTTTTGCGTTGCCCACTCGATCCCCAACCTTGCGCACCTGCGGCCAAAATCCCCGTATCTGCAGGTGCGCTCCTGCGAGACCCTGTTCGCTTCTGCAACTCCAGCACTGCCATGCCCCTCTCTGATTCTACGGAGGACCAGACGCGAATGCGCCTTCGTATCTGCGAAAAACCTTTCCGCTCCTACGACAACTGCCCAATCCACTCCCAGCTTCAGCAATCATCCAAACTCCAAATTAGATCCATTAACCATCCGAACTCCACCCCAGGCCCCCGAGACCTCACCCAATTATACCAACAAGTTCTAAAACATGATACGAACTTAATCGAGCCCTCAAATCACATCAAACAACATCAAAAACACGAATCGCACCCCAATTAAAGCCTATTGAAACTAAGGAAATTCCAACTTCTTCAAAAGATGTTGAAACCTTTCAAATCACGTTTGATTGACCTCAAATTTTGCACACAAGTCACAAATGGACCTACTCCAACTCCCGGAACCCCAATCTGAGCCCGGTAACCACAAGGTCCACTCTCGGTCAAACTCCTAAATTTTCAACTTTTGCCATTTCAAGCCTAATCCAACTATTGACCTCTAAATCACAATCCGAACACGTTCCTTAGTCTAAAATCACCCAACGGAGCTAACAGAATTATCAAAACTCTATTCCAAAGCCGTTTACACATAAGATTACATTTAGTCAACATTTTCCACTTAAGCTTTCCACCTTGAGACAAAGTGTCTCAATTCATTCGGAAACCTCTCCAGACCCGAACCAACTACCCCTACAAGTCATATAACAAGTATAAAGCCCAAAATGAGCAGTAAATGGGGGAAGGGGGCTACAACTCTAAAAATGACCGATCGGGTCGTACATCCTCCACTTCTTAAACAAACGTTCGTCCTCGAACGGGTCTAGAAACGTACCTGGAGTCTCAAATAGGCGTGGATATCTACTCTGCATCTCCCGCTCAGTTTCCCAAGTAGCCCCCTCAATTGGCTGACCTCTCCACTGCACCTTCACTGAAGCTATGTCCTTTAACCTCAATTTTTGAACCTGCCGATCTAAAATGGCCACCAGCTCCACATCATAAGTCAAATCACCGTCCAACTGAACCGTGCTAAAATTTAAAACATGAGGCGGATTGCCGACATACTTCCAGAGCATAGAAACATGAAATACTGGATGCACACTTGACAAATTAGGTGGCAAGGCAAGCTTGTAAGCCACCTCTCCAATCCTCTGAAGTATCTCAAACGGCCCAATATACCGAGGGCTCAACTTGCCCTTCTTCCTAAATATCATAATACCCTTCATGGGTGAAACCTTGAGCAGTACCTTCTCTCCAACCACGAAAGCAACATCCCCAAACTTCCTACCGGTGTAACTCTTCGGTTGGACTGCGCCGTGCGAAGCCGATCCTAAATCAATTTAACTTTGTCTAAAGAATCCTGAACAAAGTCAGTATCCAATAGCCTTAGCCTCACCCGGTTTGAACTAATCAATCGGAGATCGACACCGTCTCCCATATAAAGCCTCATGTGGAGCCATCTGAATGCTCGATTGGTAGTTCTTGCAGGCAAATTCCGCGAGCGACAGAAATTGATCCCAAGAACCCCCGAAATCTATGACACAAGCGCGTAACATATCCTCCAATATCTGAACAGTGCGCTCGGACTGTCCGTCCGTCTGAGGGCGAAATGTTGTACTCAACTCAACCTGGGTGCCCAACTCACGCTGCACGGCTCTCTAAAACGGCGGTATAAAGTGCGTGCCCCGATCTGAAATAATGGACACCAGCACACCGTGAAGGAGAACAATCTCGCGGATGTAAATCTCAGCCAACCGCTCAGGAGAATAAGTAGTCTCGACTGGAATGAAGTGCACAGACTTGGTCAGCTGATCCACAATCACCCAAATAGCATCATACTTCCTCGAAGTCCGCGGAAGCCTAACTACAAAATCTATGGTGACACGCTTCCATTTCCACTCTGGATTCTCTAGACTCTGAAGAAATCCACCCGATCTCTATTGCTCATACTTCACCTGCTGACAGTTAAGGCACAGAGCAACAAATCCCACTATATCCTTCTTCATCCTCCTCCACCAATAATGCTGCCTCAAGTCCTAGTACATCTCCGCGGCACCTGGATGAATGGAATACTGCGAATTGTGGGCCTTTTCAAGAATCAACTCACGTAGCCCATCTATATTAGGCATACAAATCCGACCCTCCATCCTCAACACCCCATGATCCCCAATAGTAACATCCCCGGCATCACCGTGCTGAACCGTGTCCTTAAGGACAAGCAAATGAGGATCATCATATTGGCGCTCTCTAACGCGATCATAAAAGGAAGATTGAGAAACCATACAACCTAGAACCTGACTGGGCTCCGAAACATCTAATCTCACGAACTGGTTGCCCAAGGCGTGAACATCGAATGCAAGAGGTCTCTCATTAACAGGAATGGATGCAAGGCTACCCATACTCACCGCCTTTCTACTCAAGGGATCGGTCACCACATTGACCTTCCCGGGATGATATAAAATAGTAATATCATAGTCCTTTAGCAGCTCCAACCATCTCTGCTGCCTCAAATTTAGATCCTTTTGTTGGAACAAGTGCTGGAGGCTTCGATGATCCGTAAATACTTCACAAGACACATCGTAGAGATAATGCCTCCAAATCTTCAATGCATGAACGATGGCAGCCAACTCCAAATCATGAACAGGGTAGTTCTTCTGATAGGGTTTCAACTAACGCGAAGCATAAACAATCACTCTACCCTCCTACATCAAGACACACCCAATACCAATCCGAGAAGCATCACAATAAATTGTATAAGCAGCAGAAGCTGAATGCAAAACTAAGACTGGAGCTGTGGACAAGGCAGTCTTGAGCTTCTAAAAGCTCCCTTCACCCTCATCCGACCACCTGAAAGTAGCATCCTTTTGGGTCAACTTGGTCAAAGATGATGCAATAGATGAGAAACCCTCAAAGAAGTGACGATAATAACCGGCCAAGCCAAAAAAGCTCCGAATCTCAGTAGCTGAGGACGGTCTGGGCCAATTTTGAACCGCCTCTATCTTCTTCGTATCTACCCGAATCCCCTCACTGGAAACCACATGCCCCCAAGAACGTCACCGAACTAAGCCAAAACATACACTTGGAGAACTTAGCATAGAGCTTCTCCTCCCTCAATCGGTGCAACACAATCCTCAAATACTGGGCATGCTTCTCCTGGCTACGAGAGTGCACCAGGATATCATCAATGAATACTATGACAAACAAGTCGAGATAAGGCTGAAATACACTGTTCATTAGATGCATGAATGTTGTTGGGGCGTTGGTCATCCAAAAAGACATCAAAAGAAACTCATAATGACCATAATGGGTCCTGAATGCTGTCTTTAGAATATCCGAATCTCGAATCTTCAACTGGTGATACCGAGACCTCAAATCAATCTTAGAGAACATCCTCGCTCCCTAAAGCTGGTCAAATAGATCATCAATGCGTAGCAAAGGATACTTTTTCTTGATTGTAACTTTATTCAACTGCCTATAGTTGATGCACATCCGCATAGTACCGTCCTTTTTCACAAACAGAACCGGTGCACCCCAAGGTGACACACTAGGCCTAATAAACCCCTTATCAAGAAGTTCTTGAAGTTGTTCTTTTAATTCCTTCAACTTGGTGGTGCCATACGATACAGGGTAGTAGAAATGGGCTGAGTGCCCGGTACCAAGTCAATATACCTCTCGGCATGCTCGGCAAGTTTGTAGGAAACACATTCGAAAAGTATCGCACCACCGAAACAAAGTCAATAGTAGGAGTATCAGCACCAACATCCCACACAAAGGCCAAATATGACAGAAATCTCTTCCCAGCCATCCATTGGGCCTTCAAAAATGAAATCACTTTGCTGGGAACATAATCTAGATAACCTCTCCACCCGGTCCTTCGCAACCCCGACATCGCCAACATCACGGTCTTAGCATGACAATCCAGAATAGCATGATCACGTCGAAATCAACCATACTAAGCAGCAAGAGATCAACTCTAGTCTCCAATCCCCCAATATTCACTACACACGACCGATATATACAGTCCACAACAATAGTATCGCCCACCGACGTGGATACATGAACAGGTGAAACTAAGGACTCACGGGCCATATCCATATAACCAGCAAAATACGATGATACATGCGAATAAGTGGAACCAGGGTCAAATAATACAGAAGCATCCCTGTGGCATACTGAGGCAATACCTGTGATCACTGTATTTGAAGCAACGGCATCTGACCGGACAGGAATAGCATAGAATCGGGCCTGACCGCCATCGATTGGCTCCCCCTCTTAGGCAACTGATAAGTAGGGATTGGGACTACTTATTAGCGCCTTTTAGCTTTTATTTTAGTCCAAAAGCGTTTAATTGTATTCCCGAAAATTGATGAAATGTGCTTAACTGCAGGAATATTGGAAGATGAACTCCCGAGATGAAATCCAACTCAAGAAGGAGTAATCTGAACTCAAGAACAAAAAAGGCACAAAAGCTCAAAAGTGCGGATCACAGAATATCATCTGCAGCCGCAGGTAATGAAGGAAAATCTATTAGAGACGAGTGCAAAGTGAGGTCTGTACATGAATTGTGCGGCCGCAGAAGCTGGTGTCAGGAGCAAAGTTCAGAGAATCTGCATTTCAAGTCCACCTAAATATGGATCGCACAATTATTATGCGGCCACAAAAGAAGAGCTATGCGGCTGCATATACAATTATGCGAACCGCAGAGGAGCAAGGTGCGGCTGCAGTTGTAATTTTGCAGACCACAGAAGGAATGCATTGTGGTCGCGAATTAGAATTATGCATCCGCAGTTTTCCAATCCTGTCAAGCTGAAGAAAAGTGCGGACCGCACAGGGAATTGTGCGGTTGCAGAACCTCCGAAAGGGCATTTTTGTCAGAAATTTTCAGCCCTGTATAAATAGACAAGTTTCAAATTTTTAGGGTAACTTTTGACATCAGTTGCTACAGTAGCCATTTCTTATTACTTTTTTTGGTAGTTTTCATATTTTGAGCTATTTGAACATAGATTTTATCATTTTAATTAGAAATATGGATTTAATTATCATTTCTTCTTCTATTTCTTCCATTTCAAGCATGAGTAGCTAGATTTTTACTAGGGTTGTCACCCGACCCTAGTATGTAAACTTAATGGGTGTTTAATTTAATACTTGTTTATGGTTCTGTGTTTATTATTTAGCCTTGTTCTTGCTTTTATTTGTGGAATTAATGGTTGCAAACATTAGTTCATTCCTTTGACTTGGTCTCTACTTGAGAAAGAGAGACTTAGTATAGGAAAACTTGGCTAACAAGAAATTAGGCCAATCAAGAGATTGGTAAGACCAATTAAAGGGTTGAACCTAGAGATAGTAACACCTGACTTGAGCTTTTATCAATCATTTTATTCAATACCCATTTGGACTTGAGAAAGCCAAATTGGGAAAAATCACTCTCTGGCCGAGAGGTATTGAGTGTGAGTGTTGATAGCTATAATACACTCCGACCAATAAAACAAGTTTTAAAGTTTATATCCCATTAGGCAATCACATAGGTGAAGGTCATAGCCCTATGCCTTTTATAACATTTGAAAAACAACAAAAACAATCTTCTAGTTTTATTTCTTAAATTGCAATATTAGTTTAGATTAAACTTTAAAACAATCAACTTTTGCGGAAGTGTAAATTTAGATATACAAACTCACACGCTAAGATATATACTACTAACTCCCATACATATAACTCCATGCGGAATTCGACCCCGACTCTAGTTGGGTATTATTATTGCATCGACCATTTTCATAACCTCAAATTGAGGTGTGAAATTGGACGAGATCAATTTTTGGTGCCGTTACCCTGGAGCTAAAAATGGTGTTAGCTATATATTTAGGTGTGTTTTTGGGGTATCTTCTTTTCCTTCCTTGTTACTAACGGGTTAGTATTGTAGGTGCAATCATGGCAAACAACAAGCTCAAACACATAGCTTTGGGGGATGTGGACGTGGAGGATGATCAAATGGATGAGGTCCCTCTTGAACTTCAAGCCAACAAACGAGGCTGAGCGCCTCAAGACAAAGTTCCCGTTCCACCCCCACCTCCACCACGAGCGGCTCCATACTGGGTGTTGCGGAATGAAGGCTATGTAAGTGCTATAGTCCCTCCCCGTATTAGGGTAGGCAACTTTCAAATAACTAACATGATGCTCACTTTGCTCGAGCAACGAGGGTTCTTCGCTGGTGCACCAGGTCAAAATGCATATAAACACTTAAAGGGATTCGTCGATACGTGTTGGGGGAGCAAACAAACAAATGTCTCCGAGGATGCTTTGAGGCTAAGGCTTTTTCTCTTCTCTCTATAGGGGAAAAGCTTTAGATTGGTTGGAACGTTTGCCTAATCATTCCATTCATACTTGGGATGAACTAGAGGAGATATTTATCTCTAAGTACTTCTTTCCCAGGCACATGGCTATTCTTCTGGATGAAATTCTAGAATTCAAGCAAGAGCTTAATGAGCCGCTACACGAGATATGGGAAAGGTATAGAACAATGGTGAAAAATTGCCCTAACAACGATATGATGAAGAACATGATTCAACAAACTTTCTATCGAGGGATCAATACTACTAACCTATGTGTAGTGAATCAACTTGACGGTGGGAACTTCATGACTACGCCTTATGCGGAGGCGTGTGATATCTTGGATGAGATGGCAGATACTTCTTTGGCATGGCAATCTCGGGCTAATGTTCCACAAGGTGACCCCAATGTGATTCACCTTCACAAAGAGTTGCATGATTATGGACAAGCCATAGCCGGGTTGACTACCATCATGAACTAATTGGCAAAGGCTCAACTTCAACAAGTGCAAAACCCGAGGCAAGTAAATGCAATAGAGGGAGTAAATATGATGGTAAATAAGCGAAAAACAAGAAGTCCACAAGTAAAACAAAGAGTGGAAAATTTTGTGCAAGATGATAGTGGATTTGATCAAGATGAATCTTACAATGACCAAGAAGAGGAGGTCCAATATGTGAACAACTTTAAGGAAAAATAAACAACTACTAAGGCCCTATCCAACAACAATAGAGGCCTTAAAATAATCAAGGCAATTAGAATTCTCACAACCAAGGTAATTGGAGTGGTGGAAACAATCAAAGCAATTGGAGTAACAACAACAGTCAAGGCAATTGGATTGGAAACAATAATCGAGGGAATTGGCATAACAGCAATAACCAAGGCAATGGGGGAGGCAACAATCAATGCGAGTGGAATAATAATCAAGGAAATCGGGGGTCGGTTTTCAAAGGCCCCCGATGTATCAACAACCGAGAAACCCACCTCATTATCCTTCCCATGGTCCTAGTTTGTCCAACAATGAAATGGGCCGTATTGAGAACATGTTCAAACAAATGATGGATAATAATGCCGATTCTGATGCCCAGCTTGCTTCACACAACACATCGATCCGCAATCTAAAAGTGCAAATGGGTCAAATTGCTCAAGCTTTAAAGTCTCGTCCTAAGGAGGCACTACCAAGTGACACGGTGGTGAACCCAAAGGGTGGGAACAATACAGGGCATGCTCGTTACTACAAGGAGTGGAAGAGGTGGGATTGCACCCACCTGAAGTCAAAGGCCAATTGTAGATGATAAGCAAGTGGTAGAAGAAGAGGAGACCCCATCCAATGTAGTTCAAGAAAATGATGAAGTGCGGATTGATATTGATGATGCGGTGGAAGAGAATCAAGAGGAAGTGAAGCCATCTAGGGAGCATGTGATTGACATACCGAAACCGGTAGTGCAAAAGGCTAAGGCACCATTGCCTAAGCCACCTCCTCCATATCCTCAAAGGCTTGCCAAGCAAAATGGCGAGAATCAATTCAAAAAGTTCATTGATATGATAGAGAGTCTCTTGATAAATGTGCCATTAGTTGAAGCCTTGGAGAAAATGCCCGGATATGCAAAGTCACTTACCAAGTGTGTGCAATTGTGCATTCAATGGCTCCTAAGTTGGAAGATCCCGGTGCTTTCACAATTTCCTGCACCATTGGATGTGCCAAGTTTGCCAAAGATCTTTGTGATCTTGGGGCAAGTATTTGGGAATTAGGCAACCAAGACCCACATCTATGAGATTACAAATGGTCGATCGTACAATGAAGAGACCGTTGGGGGTGATTGAAGATGTATTGGTTCGTGTTGATAAGTTCATTCTCCCGGCGGACTTTGTTATTCTTGATTGTGAAGTGGACTATGAGGTGCCGATTATTCTTGGAAGAGCTTTTCTTGCTAAGGGGAAGGCTCTTGTTGATGTGGAAGACGGAGAACTCACTTTCCAGGTGGGTGATGAAAAGGCGGTGTTACACGTGTGCAAATCTATGAGGCAACCTAATAGCAATGAAGTGTGTTCATTCGTGGACTTGGTGACCGATGTGATTATTGATGATACAAGTGCCACGATAATGTAGGTGATATGTTAGAGCTTGTCTTGCTCGATTTTGATGATGGCGAGATGGATGGCTTCATGGAATGTGTTAATTCGTTGCAAGGAATGGGGTCGTAAAACTATGCACCCCGAAAACTTCCCTTGGATCTTGAGAATAGGATAACTCCTCCTACAAGGACTTCAATTGAAGAGCCTCCGATCTTGGAGTTGAATCCATTGCGTCCACATATCAGGTATGAATTCCTTGGCCCTTGTTCTAGTTTACCAGTTATACTTTCTCTTGTTTGACTAACGTGCATGTTGACTCTACATTGGCGGTGCTCCATAAGAGGAAGAAAGCTATTGGGTGGACTTTGGTGGATATTCGGAGAATAAGCCCCGCTTTTTGCATGCACAAGAATAACTTGGAGGAAGATGCCAAAACCTCTATTGAACGTCAAAGGAGACTCAATAAAGCCATGTAAGACGTGGTCAAAAAGGAGATTATCAAGTGGTTGGATGCCGGGGTACTCTACGTTATTTTTGACAGATCGTGGACTTCTCCGGT
Source organism: Nicotiana obtusifolia (assembly GCA_002018475.1). Classification (NCBI taxonomy): domain Eukaryota; kingdom Viridiplantae; phylum Streptophyta; class Magnoliopsida; order Solanales; family Solanaceae; genus Nicotiana; species Nicotiana obtusifolia. Next base: position 33,370 of record MCJB01048532.1, read on the forward strand.
GCAATGTGTCCCTAAAAAGACGGGCATAACTATGGTCACCAATGATAAGAATGAGTTGATTCCAACAAAAACGGTGACCGGGTGGAGAGTGTGTATGGACTATCGAAAGCTAAACAAAGTCACAAGGAAAGACCATTTTCCACTCCCCTTCCTTGACCAAATGCTTGATAGGTTGGCAGTCGTGCTTTCTATTGATTTCTAGATAGATATTCGGGCTACAACTAAATCCTTGTATCCCCGAAAGATCAAGAGAAAACAACTTTTACTTGTCCCTATGGCACTTTCGCTTTCAAACGGATGCCATTTAGCTTATGCAATGCACCAATGACTTTTCAACGGTGTATCATGGCAATCTTTACAGATATGGTGGAAGACTAGCTTGAAGTCTTCATGGATGATTTCTCGGTAGTCGGGGATTCCTTTGATGATTTCTTGGCAAATTTGGATAAAGTACTGGCAAGGTGTGAAGAAACGAACTTGGTGCTAAATTGGGAGAAATGCCATTTCATGGTCGAGGAAGGCATTGTCCTTGGTCACAAAATTTCAAAGAATGGCATAGAGGTCGACAAGGCGAAAATAGAGGTGATTTCTAAACTTCCATCTCCAAACTCAGTGAAAGGCGTGAGAAGTTTCTTGGGTCACGCGGGGTTCTACCAGCGCTTCATAAAGGATTTTTCCAAAGTGGTGAACCCATTGTGCAAGATTTTAGAGAAGGATGCTAAATTTTACTTCAATGATGATTGCATGAGAGCCTTTGAATTACTAAAGTTCAAGTTGACAACTACTCCCATTATCACTACTCCTAATTGGAGTATTTCTTTTGAGCTCATGTGGATGCTAATTATGTAGCAGTTGGAGCAGTTTTGGGGCAATGTCTCAACAAGATTTTTCATCCAGTCTTATTATGCTAGTAAGACCATGAATGATGCCCAAGTCAATTACACCGTTACAGAGAAAGAGCTCCTTTCCATTGGGTTTGCTATTGAGAAATTTCGCCTGTACTTGATGGGTGCAAAGGTTATTGTTCATACGGATCATGCGGCACTTCGCTATCTTATGAGCAAGAAAGATTCAAAAGCTAGGTTGATGAGATGACTGCTATTGTTGCAAGAATTTGATATTGACATTCAAGATCGGAAAGAGAGTGAAAACCAAGTGGGGGACCACTTGTCTCGTTTGGAGGAGGAGGAGGAGGCCGCATGATGGCCTTGAAATCAATGACTCCTTCCCCGATGAGCAACTCTTGGCTATTTCAATGAAGGATGTTCCATGGTTCGCTGATCTAGCAAACTTCCTTGTGTGTGGAATCATCCCGGATGAATTCTCTTCAAATAAAAGTAAGAAGCTCAAACGGGATTGTCAAGATTATTATTGGGACGAGCCATACCTTTTCCGGATTTGCACGGATGGGGTAATTAGAAGATGTGTACTGGACGAACAGAAAAATGTTATTCTTGAGGCTTTCCATTCTTTGCCTTATGGTGGTCACCACGGCGGAGCAAGAACAACGGCTAAAGTACTAAGTTGTGGTTTCCGTTGGCCCACTCTTTACAAAGATGAAAGTGATATGGTGAAAAGATGTGATGAATGTCAACAGGGTGTAGAATCTCGAAGAAGAATGAAATGCCTCTCACTATAATTTTGGAAATTGGTATCTTTGATGTGTGGGGTATTGACTTTATGGGTCCTTTTTTGAGTTCTTGTGAAAATACCTACATCTTGGTCACGGTTGATTATGTGTCTAAATGGGTGGAGGCAGTTGCTCTACCCAACAATGAAGGGAGGAGTGAGGTGGCGTTCTTGAAGAAGAATATTTTTACAAGATTTGGTACCCCGCGGGCTATCATAAGCGATGGGGAGTTGCATTTTTGCAACAAGGCTTTTGTCACTTTTTTTGGCAAGTGTTGTGTCACTCATAAAGTTACGACTCCCTATCATCCACAAGCTAGCGGTCAAGTGGAAGTCTCCAACCGTGAGATAAAGAGTATCTTGTCCAAAATAGTTAATGCTAACCGGATGGATTGGTCAAAAGAAGTTTGATGATGCACTACGGGCTTATCAAACTACTTTCAAAACTCCTATCGAGATGCCTTCATACCGGTTGGTGTTTGGCAAAGCTTGTCATCTTATAGTGAAACTTAAGCATAAAGCCATGTGGGCTTTAAAGAAGTTGAATCTTGATTGGGATGCAGCTGCTAATTTGCGGGTTGCACATTTGAATGAATTGGATGAGTTCTAGTACCATGCATTTGCAAGTTCGTCCCTATACAAGGAGAAGATGAAGTACCTTCATGACAAATACATCCGAAACAAGGAGTTCAAGGTGGGCCATCTTGTGTTGTTGTTCAACTCACGATTGAAGATGTTTCTCGGAAAGCTGAAATCTAAATGGAGTGGTCCCTTTGAAATTGTGGGTGCAACACCTTTTGGTGCTTTGGACTTGAAGAACAAAAATGATGAGGTATTCCGAGTCAATGGTCACAGGTGAAGCATTATTTGGGACAAGCTGATGATGGCCATGTGGTGGCAGTTATTCATTTGAAGTAATGGTCATCGTGCCGCGACATTAAATCAGGTGCTTCTTGGGAGGCAACCCATATTTCTTTTTCTTTTTTTTTTCTTTTCTTCTTTTGTAAATAGGTGTTATTTTTGTGCTAACTAGATTTGAAGTGTGTTGCAGGAATGAGTGTGCTTTACAGGAACTGTGCTCCAAAAAATTGGTTAAGTGTGAAAAAAGTGCGGACCGTACAATTGTGAGTGCAATTGCAAACTCTCTGAAGTTTGGTCTGTTAGAGAAATGGCCAAAGTGCGGCTGCACAGCAAAATATGCGATCCGCACCAAAAATCTATAGACACACCACAAATTCTGCGGACCGCAGATCATCCATGGCACTTGAGCCCCAGGTAACATAGTGCGGACCGCAGAAGGAACTCTGCGGCCGCACTCCTCCCTTGTCCCTCAGGTCTGATCATTAAGTATAAATAGTAACCTTAAGGCTACTGTACATTTTTTTCCTCTCTGACCACTCTAAGCTCTAACACCTTAAAATCATCTGTTCAATCATCTGCCACACTCCATCCACATCTGTGATCACTTAGTTGCATTCCTTCATATCTAGTATGCTTCAATTACACATAGAATTTCTAAGTTGTTTTTGTTAGTTTAATTTACAATTTTTAAAGGTAGTTTAGGTTGTTTATTAATAGATTTTAATTTTACTACCATGTGGGATTTAATTTGTGTTGGGTCAACTGCTAATTGCTCTATGGGGAATGGGTGAATTGGTGCTCATGCTTAATTATTAATGCCACGTTAAATTTTTGCAAAATTTTGTAAACCCTAGGAGTCTGATCGATTTTGGTTTGAAATTTGCGTCCGCACAAGAAATTGTGCGGTCCGCAAAAGTTAAGATTAGGGTACTATATGTAAGGCTAAATCTGGGGCAGCACTTGAAATTGTGCGGTCTGCAGAAATTCCATTGCGGCCATAGAAATGTGAGTGCGGCTGCAGAACAGCGCAATCCCTGTCATCAAAGAGTTGCTACTTTTGGGATATCTAATGTACGGCCGCAATGATAAAAGTGCGGACCGCACTTCAAAACTGCAGTTTCACTCAAAATTGTGCGTACCCCAGTTCCAGCTCTGCGACCGCACTTGTAATTGTGCGGTCTGCACATCTCAGCCTGCGGCCGCACTTGTAATTGTGAGGACCGCACTTCCCTACCTTGCACTCATGTTCTACATTGTGTGATACTGTCTGTGTGCATTTGAATTACAACCGACTGCTGTTGTTGCTTGTTACAGAAAATGGTTAGATCTCACGGATACGGTGATCCTTCAAAGGGGAGGGGTGAATCTTCCAGGGTTCGAGGCAAAATCACTTCACCCCTCGCCCTCCAAAAGATAATCACCAAGAAAGCTACAGTAGGCCACGGAAGAAATCCAGAGCCCTCTGAATCTAGTTCATATGCCCCATCTAGGGAAGTATCGGAGGGGGACTCAGTGCAAGAGCAGCTTGCTGTCCAATCACAGCCACAGCAGCCACAGGGAAGGTATCAACTTCGGGATGAAACTTCCTTCTCACGTAGCACCTCCAAGGGTTCGGAGAGTGCAAGTCAGGCTTCAGAGCCCTCTTCTACACCTGTCCCTGAGGCACCAGCAGCCACTGTTGATGATAGTCCGGATGATGGCAAAATGGGTGATACTATAGTTGTGGCCTTAAGAGGTCGAAGAAGAAAGAGATCTAGGAGAACCGTTTTGTGAGTCTAACTGCCTTCACCAGCTTCCGTGGGTGGTGGCGGGTGAGATCGCTTACTCTTGAGCGTCAGTTCTAGGTTAAAGATGTCAACAAGTATAAACCAGCCATGTTGAGACAGTTCCGAGAGAGGAAGGGGTGGATGTGGTTCACCCATACAGTTGTGGACGCCAAGGAATATTTGGTCAGGGAGTTCTATGCCAATGTGGCACACATAAAAAAAGGGACCAAAGTGACGAAAGTGAGGAATCTGAAGGTGAGATTTTACTAACACACACTGAACTCCTATTTGGGGTTTGAGGATGTGGAGCTGGCATAGAACTTGGACAAGCTGGCGTTGGGTGATGTTGCTCGCCCATGGCTAGTTGAGCTTCTCGTAGCCCCGGGGCCACCACCACCATGGATCACTGCAGGGGTTCCTATTCATCGGAACACCCTAAATTTCGAGGCAAAGGGATGGCAGACCTTCGTATGCAGCAAACTAGACCCGTGCCAAAGTGAAACCAACCTACCTATTTCACGGGTAGTTCTAGTCGCTTCTATTCTGGCTAGCTACCTGATTAATATGGGTGTTGTGATGTCGGCCAACATGTCAGTGGTCGCCAGGAAAGATGATACCTCCTACCCGTGTCCCAACACCATCACTGAGTACCTTACGGATGCACGGATAGAGCGTAGAGATTATGATACAAAGATTCGGGTGAAGAAGCCTGTCTCTTGGTATTCCTTGATGGAAACACACAAACCAAAGAGAAAGGGTCATCCGACTACCACCGTAGGCCAGTCTGATGAGCCATCGGTGGTAGGTAAAGAGACAGCTCATATGCCATCCACTTCAGTAGAGCCTTCTACCAGTGCAGCTGCCATGCCTCCACCTTCAGCCTCAGTGCCTCCCACCTTGGCTTTGATGCCAGTATCTATGCTATCTGCTCCACTATCTGTGCTGCGAGTCTCCTAGACACTGGCGAGCCTCAACAACTGGATGCAGACAGCTGCTGCAAAGCTGACTGACATATCCAGTCATATTGCAGCACAGTCATCCTCTCCGGCACCCCAGATTCCCCCACAGTTGATGAAACTTTGAAGAAACTCCTGGAAAATCAAAACATAATCATGGCCAATTCAGTGTAGCATGGGGCATTGATCGAAGAGTTGATCAAAGAGGTAAAGAAAATGAGAAAGCGGCAGGCATCTAAGAAGTCAGTGGACGAGCTTCGGAGCCAGGTTACAAAGCTTGCAGTAGCCGAAGACACTCCATTTGATATGTTGATAGACCCGCACCACCCAGGCCCAGCTCCTACAGTACCTACAGCACTAGCTGGCCAGACACTGCTACTGACATTGCTGAGGCAGTCCGTCAGATGTTCACCAACCCAGCCACTCCCGGACTTGAGGATGATGAGATCCAATTGGATTAGGATGAGGTCGGTGCCACTGTTGGGGACACAAAGATAGCCCTAGAGCCATAAGGAGTTTTCTTCACTCTCACCCTTCTCTTACTCTTATGTTGTTAAGCATTGGGGACAATGCTTATTTTTATTCGGGGGGGGGGGGGGGGGGGGTTTTTT
>MCJB01048532.1:44062-57462 GCA_002018475.1 Nicotiana obtusifolia
GGGGGGGAGGGGTCCTAAGTATTTTAGCCTAAAGGATCACCCCGCGCAACATAAATAATACTTCGCAACTCCCTTAAGGTAAGGGTTGCTCATATTATTCAGCGGGCACAGACTATCATCTCCTGCTACGCAATTAATATGTTAAAGTTGTTTACCTAAAGCGCTTTAATTCAATTCTAAATTGTACCCTATGCGTGCTTTACCCGTCCCATGCCTATGGTCCAGGAGGCTTTGGACCTACTATTTTGATAGTTCTAGACCTTCCTTAGGCTGCTCAAAAGGAGAAAACTAGGCGCGCACTAAAAAAAAAAAAATAGGACTACATATAATCAACACCAAAGGCCCAAGTTTACCTCCTCATATAGACATGAATGCACGCCGTTAATTAGGCAAACAGTTATTGCTTAGGCCAGCGATATTCAAATTATTTGAACGGATAGCTATAGACAGGAAGGCTTGGAGTTAAGGCAAGTTAAATTATTCAAGACCTATAGGCATAGCAATTCAGTAGTTAACACTTAGCCCTACAGGCAGGATTCCTAAGCGACCAGTAGCTATTCTTTGATGCATAGTTCTATTAAAGAATCCTATAGTCATGCTTTCTAGGTGAGTAGTAACGTCCTTTAGATATTATCTGGTGAAGTAGTTGAGAATGCAGAATCGTTCATTTATCCCCATAGGCATGCTTTCTAAGCGGTGACAGTATCCTACAGGCAGGATTTCTAATAGTTAACAATTAGACTTAGTTTTGTAACACTTTATCCTTATAGGCATATCATCTAAATGAGGCAGTATAAAGAAAATTAATAGAAACAGCTGATTAATTAGTTAACCCTATAGTCATGGTATCTAGATGAGCATACCAAAGGCGTGTATATTGTACTCTATAGGCATGTTGTCTATTAAGCAAAGCATGCGATCACTATAAGCATTCAGTAGTAGATATGACAATAAGTACAAAAATTACTTAAACTAACATGCTTTGAATAAAGTACCAGTGTCAGAAAAATTAAGTGAAGTGTGTGTGTGTGTGTGATCCTTACAGACATGATTTCTATCAATGTACGACACATGAAACTAAGTAGCATATAGGACATGTTGAACAAAATAGCAAGCAGGCCATGTAGACCCTATAGGCATGTTTTCTACCAATTCATGCAAGTATTAGAGTACCCCGATTCTCCAATTCACTAATTCCCCAATTATTTGGGTTACAAATTATTACAGAATTAGATAATGAATACAATTACAAACATTACATAAAGAATAACTGCAGGCCTAGAAATAGGCCCAAACAAAGTAAACCGGCACTGGCTGGGCCTTCAACAACCTCACTCTTCACACGACCCCCAAATCCCGGGTTTAGCAGAACAATAGAGGATGCTTAAGCGGACCCAAATCCAACAACACGTATGGTCCAATACCAGGCCCAAGATACATGACTTACCCACTGATGCCAAACTTAACCATGCACAACTACTCAGGGAATTAATTAAACACCTTTTCACACTTAATTATGAAAGTTGTAAGTAATATCAGTTCTAACCAAGACATATAAGCAGGATCGCATGAAACTTTCGAAATTACAGAAGGCATACATAAAATGGGCTCATGCTAGGTATTAAAGTGATAGGATTGAACATCATGAGCTAGCAAACTACTTCAAATAGAATTTCACAGTAAAGCATAGTCTAGAATTAGACTAAAAGACTTCAGACAATTAACATGAGAATCTAGCAAATTCATAGATGGGAACAAGTGAGAGGCAGTTTATGAAGGTTTTAACATGAGAGCCTAATGAGAATGTGGTTACCAATAGCATAGCAACAGGAGTTAAGAACAATTGGCAATTATGTCACTTAGTTGAACATAAGACTAAACATATTGAGTACCAATCGTAGTACAAAGGTTCAAAACAATACCAAAACTCATAATAAGTGAAAATATTTCGACTCCAGATTAACAGGATATGCAGGCCCTAGGTCTAAACCACATATAGGAGAAGAGGCTAGATATTAAACCTCATCCTTGAAGTCTCAAGCCATATTAAGGAGCATAAAATTGAACAAGTTAGGGAGCACATGTTAAGTAACAAGAAAGCATGTCTGGCTAACATCATGATCAAGAATTAACTCTAGGAAAGCATGAAGTTATACAATGAATGATTCAACAGGAATTAGAACACATTCTGCTTGTGAATTGCACTACTAGAATTCCGGCAAAAAGCGACCAAAATTTAGCGACCAACGTTGGTCTGTAAAGAAAAGCGACCAAAGTTGGTCTCTAAACTGGTGAAAATAATAAAAAAATAATTTTAAATACATTAGCGACCAAGGTTGGTCTCTATTTGGTCGATAATTTCGTCAAACTGTTGACCGGACTGGTCAGACTTGCTTCGTCAAAGAAATACTCAGATTAGCGACCAATGTTGGTCGCTTAAGGTTATAAAATTTTAATTATTATAATATTATTTAAATTAAATTATAAAATATAAATAAATAAAATCTAAAATTAGCGACCAAAGTTGGTCGCTAAATAAAGAGTAAACAGATTGAGACCAACTTTGGTCGCTAATCGGGGACCCAGTTCGATATTATATGAAATATAAATAAATCTAATTTAAATTTAGCGATTGGTCGCTAATTTTAAATTATGTATATTTGGCGACCAAAGTTGGTCGCTTTTCAGGTCAACATTGGTCAAAATTAAAATCACTTTTGTATTTACTATCTAAATAATATAAATGTAAGCCGTTAACACTTTTGTAATACAAGGGATGAATAGACTAAAATATACTCTAACATGCTATATATGCAGTTAAGTAGTACTACGAAGCATGCGTGCGTATCCCCATATATATATATATATATATATATATATATATATATATATATATATATANTATATATATATATAAGAACATGAAGCGCTCGGAACACAGGGACGGGTTCTTTTAGACATTAATACACTTGTAAATTGATTCATCGACTTATAACCTACTCATATGCATGTATATATATTATGCTATACTATGCACTAAGTATAGCATAGTGTATTATATAATACCTATACTATATACTAACTATATTATATCGGATATACCTTGATATATAATACACTATACTATATATATAGTATAGTGTATTATATCAATTAATATATATAGTATTATATACTATGCTATACTATGCACTAAATATTAGTGCATTAGCTAATATTATATCGAATATAGCTTTTATATATATATATATATATATATATATATATATGTATATTTATGTATATGTATATATATATACACACACACTATACTATGCACTTAAGTATATATAATAGACTATACTATATCTACATATATATACTATACACTTAGTATATATAATACACGTAATATATATAATAGACTATACTATAGCGACCAAAAATAGCAACCAACGTTGGTCGCTATTTTTGGTTGCTTTTCTAATTTTCAGAGACAAAATCGGGGTTTCCCCCATTTCTCTTATTTCTCCAAAATTTCCCAACTCTCTCTTTCCCTCCCCTTCTCTATTTCAGTCACCCAAATCCCATCCCCCACCCCGCGCCACCACTGCCCCTTGCTCGTCGCCGCGTCGCCGCCCACTCCTCGCCGACCACCAGCACTGCCGCGCCTCTCTCTCTCCTTCTCCACCTAAAAAAAATCAAGGTTAGAATTATAACCTTCAATCTTTGTTATTTCTAGTGTGTGTGTTACAATATTTGATGTATTATAGTTTATTTTTTCAATTAGTGTTTCAATTCTTTGAACATTGTATTTTATTGAGGATTAGGGTTTAGGTCTTGTTTTAATTAGTCTTGTTTTATTTGTCTCTTGGTTTGTTTGCCACTTCTTGCATTATGTTTCCTCCGTATTTCCAGTTCAATTGCAGATAATTCACTTAATTTTTAGGTTTTAATCCACTTATTATGGACCATTATTTGTAGTAATATTTAGGTGACCATTATTTCCAGTTTAATTGCAGTAATATTTAGTAATATTTCCAGTTCAATTGCAGATAATCTTTCTGCTTTAGTAGGCATATCTTTTACTTCTCTTTTGTATGAATTGAACTTTTAGTTTATAGATTGAACTTTTAGTTTGTAAATTGAAATTTTAGGATATGAATTGAAATTTTAGGATATGAAACTAATTAACTAGAAAAAGATTAGGATATGAATTAACTAAATTAATTTCCTCTTGTTTTATTTGTATAGATGAAACATCATACTTGGATGTATAATAAAAATTATCCTAATCGACAGGGATTGAGGGAGGATTTTGTAGAAGGGGTGGATGACTTTATTAGACATGCAATGTCACTTCCACCATACCTAATTGAAGGAGTAATTAGGTGCCCTTGTGTTAGGTGCGACTGTATGAAGTTTGGAAAACCGGATGAAGTTAAGCATCATCTTTATAGAAGGGGGTTTATAGAAAATTACTTTGTGTGGACTAATCATGGAGAGATCGATGGTAGCCATGGGATATTTCATAACATGGTTGTGGGTGAAAGTAGTAGGTCGGTGGAGAATACAAATCGTGATTCTAGAATTCATCATATGGTTGCGGATGCTTTTGGGATGCACTTAGGGGGTGATTCCAATGAAAATGTTGAACAAACTCCTAATGATGAGGCAAAACGTTTTTATGAACAATTAGAGGAAGCTAGTCGTCCATTACGTAACGGAAGTCCGCACTCCGAGTTATCTGTTGCAGTTAGATTACTAAGTATGAAATCTGATAAGAATATTTCTCAAGGAGCCATGGACTCTTTCATTGACCTTATGCGTGAACTAATTGATCGTGATATCGAATTACCTGTTGATTTCTATAAGGCAAAGAGATTAGTTTCTAAGTTAGGACTTTCGTCAATGAGAATTAATTGTTGTGAAGATGGTTGCATGTTATATTATAAAGATGATGCAGTTTTGGACAGTTGTAAATTTTGCGAAAAGCCTCGTTTCAAGAGGCTTTCCAGCGGGAAAATGGTCGCTATCAAGTCGATGCATTATTTACCTCTTATACCTAGGTTAAAGAGGTTATATGTGTCGATGAGTTCTACTCCTCATATGAGATGGCACTTTGAAAATAGAAGACCACCCAGTGTTATGTGTCATTGATCCGCTCAAATTACACCTTAATAATAGTGTAAGCGATCGATGTCAAATATAGTAACCCAACTAGGTTGGGGTCGAATACCACAGGGAATAGGCGTGAAACGAATATCTGATTAACGTAATATTTCACTTAGTCTTAATTCGATCAAGTAACAAAATAAAATAAATTGATGTTGAGTATGTAAAGAAAATTAAACTAATAATTGCAGCTTGAAAATAATAATTGAATAAATGTACGAAGTCGAGATACTAAGGTTGTGCTCCCCCTAATGTAGTAGAATGTATTGATATTGATATTAACTTCCGCTCTTGATATGCAATTGGTTCTTAGTAGAGTGATACCCGATATTTTCCAATATTTGGATAACGTATCCTCTTATGATTCTCCCGAATACATTAGAGTCGAAATTACGAATACCCAATTATTCGCCGACTTAAAATCCTCTTATTCCTAAGTGATTTTGTTAAACAAGGGTTAAGGCCTTGAATTGTCGTTACTTATTTCTACCAAACCCTACCTTCCCTTTTCCAAGGTTCAATAGCGTAAATTGGCACCCGTTAATGTTTGCAACCACTAACGATTTAATTATGAACGAAAAATAAATAAACATCAAGATTCTTTCGAAACTGGAAGCAATATCAATTCTTCAATAACATTCCACCCATCTAGGGTTCACAACCTTAGTATTAGAATTTAGCTACACATATTGAAAACTAAAGAACAATTAATAAAAGTTGAATTCATCTTACAACAATATGGATTTCCAAGTTTTGAATCACCCAAAAATCTCTCCCAATTTGAGAATAACCAAAAGCACTATTTTGCACTTTGAAATCTGACAAGTCCCCCTGCACATAACCCTAGAGAGGCTATTTATAGAGGCCCAAAAACCGAGGCGAACTGAAATAACTTCTGGCCGACTGTTCCGTCTGCGATCGCATTCCTGTCGCATAACAGGAATGCGGTCCGCAGAATTGTCATCTTGCGTCACAGACTTCACCAGCACTTCTCCTTCCTATCGCATTTCAGAATGCGGCCCGCAGAATGCTTCTGCGATCGCAGAATGCGATCGCGATTCCCTTCTATTTTCCACCTCAAACTCTGTCCGTGTCTGCGATGAGAATGCGATTAGCATTTCCATTCTGCGGTCGCATTGTTGACAGCTTTCTTACTTTAACTTAGGCTTGAAGTTCTGCCCGACTTTGCGATCAAGTTTCCAATTCTGCGACTCGCATATCCACTTTGCGGTCGCAGAATTGCTTCTGCTGTATTGTTGATCTCTTTTCTTGCCTTTTGAACGGCTTTTGGACTGCTTTTCACGCTTTTGGGTTTCTTTCATCCATGTACTGAAATTACACGAAAACTAAGTAAATATCATGATAATTAGCAAGTGGAACAAGCAATTTCTAATCAAATAGTATCAATATGTGCCGAAATTTCCCGGCACATCAGTCATCCTTCAGATGGAGAAGCTTGGAAGCACTTTGATAGGAAATATCCAAATTTTTCTAGTGAACCAAGGAACATTCGATTAGGTCTGGGTGCAGATCGCTTCACGCCTTTTTCTGTATCTGTGACACCATATTCATGTTGGCCTGTATTTCTTACATCTTATAATCTACCACCAGAGTTGTGCATGACTAGTCCATATATATTCTTAAATTGTATTATCCCCAGTCCACGTAATCCAAAAAGCTTGATTGATGTATATTTGCAACCTTTGATTGATGAGCTAAAACAATTGTGGTACGATGGTGTTGAAACATATGACACATCAACCAAGAAGAATTTCAATTTGCGTGCTAATTTAATGTGGACAATTAACGATTTTCCTGTGTATGGAATGTTGTCTGGGTGGATGACTGCTGGGAAGCTAGCTTGTCCTTACTGCATGGAAAATAGTAAAGCGTTCACTTTGAAATATGGCCAAAAGCAACATGGTTTAATTGTCATCGTCAATTCTTGCCTCCTGATCATGAGTTTAGAAGGATGAAAAATGGATTCAAAAAGAATAAAATGGAATATGATTCTCCACCTCCGATACTTTCAGGTGAGGAAATTTAGGAGAGGTTCCAGAACTTCAGTAAAGTTACTGAAGCTCCACCTTATAGATTCCTTGGATACGGTGTTACTCATAATTGGGTGAAAAAGAGTATATTTTGGGATTTGCCTTATTGGAAGGATAATCTTCTCCGTCACAACCTTGATGTCATGCATATTGAGAAGAATTATTTTGATAATTTGTTCAACACAGTGATGGATGTTAAAGGTAAGACAAAGGATAACGCAAAAGCTAGAATGGACTTACAAGAATATTGCAGGCGGCCTGAATTATACTTGCAGACAGCAAACAATGGTAAGGTGTTCAAACCCAAAGCAAGTTACACATTCACTTTGGAGGAAAGATGGCAAATTTGTGATTGGGTAACGAAATTGAAGATTCCTGAGGGTTATGCATCGAATTTTGGGAGAAAAGTTGATATGGAGGTAGAGAAGTTGAGCCATTTGAAAAGTCATGACTTTCATGTTTTCGTGGAGACCTTAGTGCCTATTGCATTTTGTGGTTTTCCTGAAAGAATCTGGAAACCCATCACAGAGATTAGTTTGTTTTTCAAAGACTTGTGTTCTTCCATTAAGGGAAGAAAACCTACTCCGGATGGATCAGAACATTCGTGTCACTTCTTCTAAGATGGAAAAGATATTTTCATGTGATTTTTTTGATGTGATGGAACACCTTCCAATCCACCTTGTACACGAGGCACGACTTGGAGGGCCTGTTTAATGCAGATAGATGTATCCCTTTGAGAAGTAATATTATATGTTTGATGTAATTTTCTGTTTTATTTTAATGTTCTTGGCTAACCTGAAATTATGTAGGACAGTTGGCAAATGCAAACAATTTGTTAAGCAGAGGAATAGGATTGAAGGATCTATATGCGAAGCTTATCTTGTAAAGGAAACTGCTCATTTTTTAGAGTAATGTGCCATATGCTAGGAATAGGCCCAACAGGCACACGGTGGACCTTAGGAATGATCCATTATATCCGCCTATGTCCATATTCAATCAACCAGGCCAATGTTCTAAGGATGTTAGAAAGAGAAGTTTGAGTGATATGGAATTCAAGTCAACTACACTTCACGTGTTGCTAAATTGTCCCGAAGTTGTACCATTTCTCAAGTAAGTATTGATTTAGTAGTTATCAAAATATAAAAATTACTGTGATTACATCTTAATGCAACTACTAAAAATATTTGATGTGTCACAGTCACTTCGTGTGTCAATTTGGCCATGATGCTGTATATACGAGATTTGATACGTGGTTCAAACAATTTGTAAGTTTCTCCTTAAAATATTCTAGCACTACGTAGGTAAACAATGTTTGAAAGTTATGCTAACTTATGAATTTTTTTAACAATATGTAGATAAATGATCTAAATAATGGTAAATCAATTTTTGAAAGATATATCTTGGGGACCTGGGGTTGAGGTCAGAACAATGTCTAAGTACGTTGTGAATGGTTATAAGTTTCATACCGAGTGTTGCTCTAAAAATAAAATTAGCAACAACAATGGGGTGTAGGTTCAAGGTGGTGATGGCAACCAAGATGGAGATATTGACTATTATGGTGTACTCAAAGAAATAATAGAACTAGAATATACAGATTGGCCATATAAGAAATTGATACTCTTTAGATGCAAGTGGTTTGACCCACATCCAACAAGAGGTACAAGAGTACACAATCAATATAACATAATTGAGGTTAATCATACGAGGGAGTATGATCGCTATGATCCTTTCATAATTGCACATAATGTTAGGCAAGTGTATTATGCTCCTTATCCATTGTGGCGGAATAAGTCCGATTGGCGGGTTATAATAAAAACTAAGCCTGTGGGTAGGGTGGAAGTCGAGAATGTGTTAGATATTGCATATCAAAACGATATCTCTACTGTTGACCAAATAGTGGACGAACTTTTAGAAAATGATTTAGAACATCCTGAACACATATTGGAAGAAGTTGATATAAATGAAGTAAGAATTACAGAAAACGAGGAAGAAGAATCAACTGATGAAGCTCAAACTAGTGAGGAAGAAGAATTCTCGAACGAGGAGCTATACGTCGATGAGCTTTAAAAAGTTGGTTTCTTTAACAACTCTCGTTTATAGCTAGTTTATTTATATGTTTCAATCTAAATATGTATTATATTATGCAGATGACAGGTAAGGGTCGAGGTAACAATGATTCTACTAGTTCTCGGGGTTGAGAAAAGGCTAGGAAACCAAAGAGGAGGGTAGAAGATAATACTCCATCTTTTCCTGCCTCTTCAGAGATGCCTATGCCTATGCCTATGTCTTTGCCTCCACCCCAAGGCTATTCTGAGCTACCACAACATCACCAGCCCTACACCTTCGTGCAGACACCAGGTCTTTCGTTACAGGGTCATAGGACTGTACGTCTGACATATAGTCCAATTGCCGCACAGCCACGTGGATCTCAGCCATCTGCATCTCATAGACCGCATCGATCCATGTCACATCCACATGGATCACAGGCATCAGTGTCATAGCCACTCGGGTCACAGCTATCAGTGTCACGTCCCCTTGCGGCCCATACAGCTACGTCGCAGTCACAGGGCTCACAGCTATCTTCATCTGGGACTCCGTCTATTTCAGGCCTTCGCCTGCGAGATACTAGCTCTGACCCCCCCTACACCTTCCACACATGCCTCTGATATACATCCTTCAGACGGTGATGCTGATGATGACGAGGAGGTGCATTATGATCAATATGGCAGGATCATCATAGTCCCTGAGGGTGATTGGTAAGAGTTATTTGTTATTTTTACGTTTATTGTTTTGTACAGTTTTACTAAGATATTAATGTGTTTTTTTATTAAATTGCAGGTTCATCCCTAGTAATATTACTACAAGGATAATCACTCAAGCCACGAGAAAGCTTTATGATGGCCCTTATGCGACTTGGAGTGATTTTCCATTCTCGCTAAAGGAGCAAATTTTCAATCAATTTAAGGTATAAATATTCTTTTAAGCAGTACAATTATTTATATTTATGATATTTCCATCTAAATATGTATTATATAATATAGCTTATACACACACACACACACACACATACTTACACTATACTATGCACTAAGTATTAGTGCATTAGCTAATATTATATCGAATATAGCTTATATATATCGAATATAGCTTTTATGATATTTCCATCTAATATGATATTTTCATATAATACTTAACTTTTGAAATACAGAGCAAGTGTGTATGAGAACACCGCAATAACGCGGATGTGGCTGCAAATTTTCATCTCAAGGCTCGCAAGCGGTTGTTGCATTATTTCTCCAATGCTAGAAAGTTGAACCAGAAGCCTGGCTGGTTGCTTCAGCATTTATGGGAGGATTTGCAAAGGCAATGGCTTACAGCAGAGTTCTTAGAGAAGAGCGAAAAAGGAAAGAAAGCTCGTGAATCTGAGAAGGGATGATCCTTGCACACTGGAGGTGCGATCAGCCTAGGGACAATAAAGAGAAGAATAGTACGTAATTGCTTAATTTATTTTAATTTTTAAAGTATATCTATTCTGTTTCTTAACTAAAATTTATGAGTTTTCAGGAAAAGAAGTTGTGACGTCCGATGAAGCAAGATGAGCTATTCAAGGAGACTCATATTGTAAAGAAGAAGAAAAAGACGGATGAAAAAAAAGGTGGGTCGAGGGCCGAGCCTCGACTGTACATGCAAGTTTTCACTTTTTATTAAGTATTTTGATTTACTTTTATATAAATTTTGAAATACTATTTCAATGTAATTTTTCTTATAGGGTCGCTTCACAGCTGAAGTGGAGGAATTCATACGCAGTCACCCACCTAATGAGTCGGGCGACCCAATCCAATCTTCGGACGAGGATGCTGAAAGAATATGGACGCAGGCTGATAGCGGTCCAAAATGGGGGAAGGTATACGGGCTTCCTACTAAGAAATTCCATCGCTATAAGTGTGGAATCCAAGGAATAGGGACTTCCTCGCAAGCCGAGCAACTTGATGGGGAGGGCCTCTCTTCTATGCGAGAGACTGTGGCAAAGCTCACATCCGAGCTAGAAGCCACCAAGGAAAGAGAAAAGATTATACAGGCTCAGTATGTTGGCATACAAGAGCAGCTCAAATCTCTCTTGGCTTCTGGCAGTTTTCCGATTCCTCGGTCTCGTGAGTCATCGCCAGAGGCTCGCCTTCCCCGTGCTCGTTCCTCCCGTCCTCCCCATCATCATTCTTCCCGTCCTAGACAACTACACCCTTCTTCATACCGTCTTCGTGATGAAAGTTCATCAAACGGTGATGATAATGATGTACAAAATAATCTTTGACTTGAAATAACAGTTAACTTAGTTTGGTTAGCTTAATGTATTAGTTCTATTGAACTTTATAGTTTTTTAGTTTTAATGTTGTTGTTGTTGTTGTTTATTGTTGTTGTTGTTGTTTATTGTTGTTGTTGGCATAAAATTCCTGTTTAGGAATTTTGGTAAGCTGGCAGGTGGTGTAGCTGTCAAAACAGGTAATTTCTACCAAAAATTATACCAAGAAAATCGACCAACGTTGGTCGCTAGTTAGTCGCTTTTCCCTTAAAAAAATAATTTTCTGGGCAATAGCGACCAACTTTGGTCGCTATTTAACCCAGATTTCTCAAAAGCGACCAACTTTGGTCGCTATTCCATTTTTTTTAAAAAAATTTTGCAAATATAGCGGCCAAAGTTGGTCGCTTATAATTAAAAAAAAATTAATTCTTGAAAATAGCGACCAACTTTGGTCTCTTACTTTAAAAAAAATAAAACAAATTAATAATATAGCGACCAACTTTGGTCTCCATTTTTCAGATTTTAAAATATAATATTTTCTTTACAGACCAAAGTTGGTCGCTTTTTTATGATTGATAATAAATTAAAAAAAACGTAATTTACATTTGGAGACCAACTTTGGTCGCCAATATTATATTATTAAAATATTAAAAGCGACTAAAGTTGGTCACTATTTTCTTTACCCGGAATATTTGGTCCTTTTACCTTAGAGATCAAAGTTGGTCACTAATTAGCGACCAATAATTAGCGACCAACTTTGGTCCCTAAGGTAAAGTGACCAGCTTAATATCAACCAGGCCTGTTTGGTCGCTTTTTGGTCGCTTTTTTGCCAATAAGCGACCAACTTTGGTCGCTTTTCGTGATCGCTTTTTTCCGGATTTCTAGTAGTGTTGGTTTATCACAAGAATCCAGAACAAGGCAGAAGATAAACTCAGGATAAGCAACAGATAGAAGCATTCAGACACACACAAACACACTAGGCTAGACATGCTTAAGAAAGCCAGAGTCAGGGCTAGAATTTAGGCTAGTGGAGATGCTAGAAGAAACATAGAGTCGCGAGAATAACTTCATAGCAAATAGAGCTGAAAACAAAGATGACATAGTAGCATGTTGATTCAAAAAGGTTTCAGTGACATATATATACATAGCATGAACACAAACAAATAGAGAATGAAACTGCAAGGGCCAAAGGCACTTACTAGTTATAAATTAACAGACAAGTACGTAAGAAGAACAATTTTCAGCAGTACTTTAATCGCCAATAGTAAAAGAGCAGCAAAATCCTAAAATCCCGGTGCGTCAGAGTTCCCAAGAGTTTCAAGCGAACCCCGGGCAGTGCAAAGGAGCAACAATTGAATTCAGGTGGCCTTGGCTTTCAGCCAGCCAAGATCTCAAATTTCAGGATAGTATATCGAATGAGAGAATAAGAGAGTAACAGTAGTTAATTTTTATGATTAAGGTCTGTTCAATGGGAATTAAGGAAGGGGTTTATATAGTGGTAAAATCAGGCAGATAAACAAGGAAAGAAATCAAGTAAACATGAACAAAAAAAGTAAAATCTCGCATGCAAGTCAGTAAAGTAACCGGAAAGGAAAGAAATCAAACTTCAAACCCTAGTAAGGGTTTAAAACTCAAAATCGACCAACTAGTATGAAGAATCAAGCTTTTCTTCATGTGTATGGACGAGATTTTGTCCAAATCTCCAAGATTGAGTTGAACAGGCCCGATTCTGAGAGATAGTACTTGCCAAGTTTAGGCAAGTACTAAGTAACACCATTGTTGCGTAGATGCTGATGCGGTACCATAAATAAGGAAGGTGAATCACAAGGAGATTCCATTGTCTAGCCGGAATGGGAGAATAATTAAAGATGAGCCAGCTAGGGTTTCTTGGGGGGGGG
>MCJB01048532.1:57482-73105 GCA_002018475.1 Nicotiana obtusifolia
TGGGGGGGGGGGGGGAGAAGGATTGGGAGTGTTTGAGGGCGGCTGAGATAGGAAATGGGGTCTAGGGTTTGTGGTATGGGATATAAGGGGAAGTGGGATTTTATTATGGGTCGTTAATCATCTGAGATCAACGGCCATGATCAAAGGGAGATGGGGCGGGTTAGGAGATCGGGTCCCGACCGGGTTATAGGATTATTGTGACGACCCGGCCAGTCGTCTCGTGGTTACTGTTTCGTCTTCCCCAATTTTTGTATCATTATGCCTTGTTACCCGTGTTTTAGGTAATTACGTTGAGGAAGTTGCATTCGGATTAAATTTGATAAGAAATGAGACACTTAGTCTCTTTTAAGAAGGTTCAAGATGGAAGAGTCAACCGGATGTTGACTTATGAGTTAGAGGGCTCGGAGGTGAATTCCGATAGTTTGGTTAGTTTCGGGAGGTGAATCATGACTTAGGAGTGTGATTGGAATGTGTTATGGGGGTCTAATGTAGAAGTAGGCTTGAATTGGTGAAGTTAGAATTTTGGCGATTTTCGCTTTATAGGCGAGATTTTGATCTGAGGGTCGGAATGGAATTCCGAAAGTTGCTGTAGCTTCGATATGTGAATTAGGATTTGTGTGTAAAATGTCAAGTCATCCGAACGTGGTTTGGTTGGGTTTAGATCAAAAGAGCGATTTAGAAGATTTTGAAATCCTTAGGCTTGAATCCGATGCGAATTTGATGTTGTGATGTTGATTTGAGCGTTCCGAAGGTCGGAACAAGTTTAAATAAAGTTATGGGATGTGTTGGCATGTTTAGTTGAGGTTCTGGAGGCCTCGGGTGAGTTTTGGGTGGTTAAACGGATTAAACCATCGTTGGAAAAGCAAAAGTTGCAGAAAAATCAGGTGAGAATGCGGACCGCATATCCCAAATGCGGATCGCATATCTCACAGTGGAGTCGCAAAAACAAGTAGAAATCTGGGCAAGATTCGCGACCAAAATGCGTCCAGAATGCGAACCGCAAACCTAAAATGCGAACCGCATATTTGGCAATGGAGATCGCATATTGAGACAAAAACTTGGACAAAAATTTACGTCAGGAATGCGACGAGAATGCGATCGCAAAACATGAAATGCGAACCGCATATTTGGCAATGGAGATCGCATATTGAGACAGAAACTTGGACAAAAATTTACGTCAGGAATGCGACGAGAATGCGATCGCAAAACATGAAATGCGAACCGCAAACCTCAGTTTGTGTTGATTTCGCGGTGAAGGCTAGGGCTATCTTCGCGATGGCTACGTCAAATATGCGAACCGCATACCTGTTATGCGACAGGTATGTGATCGCATAATTGGCCGGGCAAGGGTGTTTTAACTCGTTTTTTGACCACTCTATAAACAGAACTCAGTGCCCATTTTGCCATGCAAAACCCATTTTCGGTACCCACGAAGAGAAACACCAAATACCATAGAATAACAGCAAATCAACCTCAAAACTACATCCAAAGGAGATTTTCTTGGATAAATCCTTAAAGGGAGGAATTTTGGTCACCTCAAACATACTTGGGGCCATAGAACTCGGATTGAAGCAAGTCTTGAAGAAATTCTCGGAGGGTTTGTAAGGGAAACATCGGGGTAAGTATTCCTAACTCAATTTTGAAAGATTTACCTAAGATTATAGCTGTTTTTAGCATTTTTACTGGTGATTTAAGTTGGGGAAAGTTGGGGAAGACCCTAAGCTTGGACTTTGGACTTAGAGGTCGAGCCGATGTCGAAATTTAATAAATCTTGTATGAATGAAATCGTGAGGAGATAAGGAACCCGTTGAGGTGATAATTTCTGAATTTTGAGACGTGGGCCCGGGCTCGGGTTTTCTAATTTCGGGATTTCTTGGTGTTTTTTGATTGTTTCGCTTGGGCTTTGTTCCCACAACATATTGTGATGTAATTGTTCTGAATTTGGACAGATTCGACGCACGTGGAGGCCAATTCAAAGGGCAAGGGCGTCGCGGGCTAAGGATTTAGCCGATTTGAGGTGAGTAATGCTTGTAAATGATGTCCTGAGGGTTCGAAACCCCGGATTTGCACATCGTAGTGCTGTACTGTGTCGTTTACTACTGGGGATTGTGACTTGGTCCATCCCGTTTTGATGATTTTACTACGTGATTGATTGAAACTTATTGATATCATCATATTTGGGCATCTAGCCGGTTATGAACCCTTCAGGGGTATTTGTCATTGTTTACTAAATCATACTTGGGCATCTTGCCGGTTATGTGAACCCTTCAGGGGTATTATTTGGCATCTCGCCGATTATGTGAACCCTTCAGGGGTATTTGTTACTGAATTGATTCATTTCATAAACTCAGTTTTGAAAATTAAATGACTTGCATATGACATGTTGGATCGGGTGACACGCCGTTACGAGATATTACGCTACTGAACCCCCCACAGTGAGCGCCGGGTACCCAGGGAACGGGTGGCACGCCGCCACGAAAGTCATGACGTGCATTGCATTTTGTTGTGTTGGTGTTGTTTTTATTACTTCATGTTATTTGCTTGGAATATTTATATGTGTTTACTGCTTCATCGTGGATTGCTCTAAGCCTTATGTGTTTTCTTACTTTCAGTCATTATTTATATGTATTACTCACTGAGTTGGAAGTACTCACATTACTCCCTGCACCATGTGTGCAGATTCAGGCGTCCTCGGTTCCGCTCCGAGGTATTGACTACTATTGTTAGAGCGGTGATTCAGAGAATACGAGGTAGCTATTGGCGTCCGCAGCCCCATATCTCTTTTATCCTATTGTTTCCACTTTCTTCAGACAATTGTGCCAGGGATATTGTAATAGTAATTTTATTATTAGGATTTCTTTAGTTGCTCATGACTTTGTGACACCCCGGTTCGGGCTGTAGTCGGGATGGTTCTCTATATTTTTTCGCTAATCTCTGTTGTTAAACCGTACTTGTATTAATTTGCGTTGTTTAACTGTTTAAATCGAGGTTTAGTTGGATTGGCTGGCCTTGTCTTCATGAGAGGCACCATCACGACCGGGTTGGGATTTTGGGTCGTGACAATTATAGGGGATCTGGTTTGGGCTGGGGCATTTATTGGAGATGGTCCAGCTGTTTGGGGGTAAGGTTTGGAGTGTTTGGGCCATTAACTTTGGTCCTGAATTAGCCTTGAATTGGACTATAAATTAAATACACGAAAATGGTTAATAAAGTAATGTATAAAAATATTTAATAGATAATAACATTATGAAAAATATGTAATTATATTTACTTAACATTACAAAAATATAAAAAATGCTATTTGGCACAAATAATATGAAAAATATGTAATTATATAGCACATAGGCTATTATTGCAAAATTATATAAACAGCCCTAAAATACAAATATAACTATATAAAATAAGGTAAAAAAATACTACAAAACCTATATATGGATACAAACAATAAGTTTAGATGATTAAGTCATCCCAAAATAATTTGAAAGGATAATTAATAGATAATCAAGTAATTAAAATGCAAAGAATTAATTTAAAGCTCTAAATATTATGAAAAATTATAGAAAATGCTTGTATATATACTATTTGAAAAAATATGAGGGCAAATGCAAAAGTGATATTTTGAAGGTATATATTACTATTTGAAAAAATATGAGGGCAAATTTGGGTATCAACAACGCCCACACGCCCATCACCTAGCATGCGCGTTACCTCAACATAAATCACATAGAACAAAATTTTGGGGTTTCATACCCTCATAACCAAGTTAGAAGTGTTACATACCTCAAACCGTGTAAATCTCTACTCCAACATGCCATTGACTTGGGAAACGGTTTCTGAAGGCCTTAAATCTAGTCACAAACAGTTCGATACAATCAACACAAGCTAAAGGAATCAATTCCATAAGAAAATACTAAGTTCTGATTCAAATTCAAAAAGTCAGCTCAAAAACCAGCCCCCCGGCCCATGTCTCGGAATCTAATAAAAGTCACAAAATCTGGAAGCACATTCAACCACAAGTCCGACCATACCAAATTCGTCAAAATCCAACACCAAATAGACACCCAAATCCCCAATTGAAACTCTCCAAATCCCTAGCCTCAAACCCCTAAAATACACCTCAAAACCACACAATCCAGGTGGGAAAATCAATGGGGAAACATAATTATTGAGTAAATTTAACCACAAATGACTTACCTCAAGAAACCCTTGAAAATACTCTCAAAATTACCCAAGTCTGAGTTTACAAAGTCCAAAATGAGAGAAATCATGAACCCTTCGAATTTAAGGTTCTGCCCAGGGGTCGTTTGCGGACAACTTACCCGCACCTATGATCATGCAGGTGCAAAAACATTTCGCTTCTGGGTTTCCCACCTGACCCCCGACCTTGCGCACCTGCGGCAAAAATCCCCGCATCTAGGGGTGCGCTCCTGCGAGACCCCGTCCGCTTCTCTGACTCTAGCACTGCCATGCCTCTCTCCGCTTCTACGGAGGACCATATGCAGATGTGCCTTCGCAATTGCGGAAAACCTTTTCGCTCTTACGACAACTACCCAATCCTCACCAGGTCGCACCTGTGATCAAAGCTCCGCAGGTGCGAGTACACCAGCAGACTCCCAGCTTCAGCAATCACCAAACTCCAAATTAAATCCGTTAACCATCCGAATTCCACCCGAGGCCCCTGAGACCTCACCCAATTATGCCAACAAGTTCTAAATCATGAACTTAGTCGAGCCCTCAAATCACATCAAACAACATCAAAAACACGAATAACACCCCAATTAAAGCCTATTGAAACTAAGTAAATTCCAACTTATTCAAACGATGCCGAAACTTATCAAATCACGTTCGATTGACCTCAAATTTTGCACACAAGTCACAATTGACACCACGGACTTGCTCCAACTTTCGGAACCCCAATCCGAGCCCCGTAACCACAAAGTCCACTCGCGGTCAAACTTCTAAGTTTCCAACTTTCGCCATTTCAAGCCTAATCCAACTATAGACCTCCAAATCACAATTCGGACACGCTCCTAAGTCCAAAATCATCCACCAAAGCTAATGGAACCATCAAAATTCTATTCTGGATTCGTTTACACATAAAACAATATTCGCTCAACCTTTTCCACTTAAGCTTTTCACCTTGAG
The DNA here is from genome assembly GCA_002018475.1 of Nicotiana obtusifolia. Classification (NCBI taxonomy): domain Eukaryota; kingdom Viridiplantae; phylum Streptophyta; class Magnoliopsida; order Solanales; family Solanaceae; genus Nicotiana; species Nicotiana obtusifolia. The sequence goes on from MCJB01048532.1 coordinate 62,628, forward strand.
ACTAAGTGTCTCTATTCATTCAAACCTCTCCGGACCCGAACCAACTACCCCGACAAGTCATATAACAACTGTAAAGCACAAAATGAGCAGTAAATAGGGGAATGAAGCTACAACTCTCAAAACGACCTGTCGGGTTGTTACATTTAATTTTATTAGATTTCTAGGAGCGAAGATTTGCATAAAACATATGAACTAGATCTTCATAGACTTTTGGAGGGGTTAAGGCAAAGAAATTATCCCATCCTTGAAAAGTGAAGAAATCTGTACCCTGCAGTTTAAGGCTTCCATCTCTTCGTGGTTGATGATTCTTCCATGAGCAATTGATTTTCCTTTGAAGGTGATGAACTTGTCTTTGTTGGGTGAATCCCAATAGTTCAATTCTGACTCCAGTGCACTGTCCAGGTCTATCTTCACTTTCTTTGTGGTGAACGCTTCTACTCCTTCTTCCATGGGATGCTTTCCTAGTGCCTTTTCTGTTCGAGCATCATTAGAGAGGTTTTCTTAAAACAAAAAGAAACCCTCAGAGTGGTCAGAGCCAATAGTGATTGGCTCTGATGGTTGAAAAGGGGGTTTCCTTTGGACTGAGTGCTTTTGCGAGTGGAAGTAGAGGAATTTTTCGAAGCTTTAGCCATTAGAGAGTTTGAGAGGAGGTTTCACAGAGAAGACTTAGAGAAGAGGCGGACTTATAGAGATGGAGGGAGGAGTGTGGAGATGGGACTGAACCGACGTGACTGATGGGGCAGAGAAAGGCAACATACACGACTGATTGATTCAGTTTCCATCTCAATAAACCAAAAAGGAATAAAAAAGTGCTAAAAGGCTCTTAATTAATGCTACAAGCAGTTATAATGAGGTACACGGTAAAAAAGATATTTTTACCAAAATCATTGAAACACACAATCTTTGAAAAGTACCAAAATTTCAGTGCTATATTTCGAAAAAGTAATAATGCCAACTAAAACCCTGAGGTTTTGAAATCTGTCATCTAGAAGTGGCTTAGTAAAAATATCATCTAATTGATTTTCAATACTAACAAAAGATAATTCAATGTCACCCTTAAGAACATGATCTCTAATAAAATGATGCTTGATATCTATATGCTTTGTCCTAGAATGATGCACTGAATTTTTAGAAAGACATTTATGGCACTAGAATTATCACAGAAAATTTTAACACGCTTAAAAGAAAGATCATAGTTACTTAGTTGATGAGTCATCCAAAGTAGTTGAGTACAACATTGTCCCATGGAAATGTATTCAGTTTCAGTTATAAATAATGCAATTGATCCCTGTTTTTTATTGTTCCAGGAAATAAGCAATTTTCCAAGTAGTTGACAGGTTCCACTTGTACTTTTTCTGTCATCTTTATCTCCTGCAAGATCTGCGTCTGAAAAAACTTCAAGCTTAAGATTGTTTGTCGCACCCCATTTCTCGCGAAAGCGGGCTTCGACACGTGACAACTCTTTCAAATGGGTTTAAAAGAGGAGAGTCACCTCCCAACGATTTTAAGGTGCGTTAGGGAACCTATTTGCAAATAACTTTGATTTGACTAGTATACGTCATGAAAGATCGGGTAAGGGTTCATATTACCTCGAAGTGATGGTGTTAGGCACTCTTCGAGATCCACAACTTTGGTTCCCGGCCGAATTTTAAAATAAGTAGGATTATATGAGTTACACTAGGTTGTAGATTGCTAAGTTGTTAATTAATCCTAGGTGTCAAATATTGTAACGACCCGGCACGTCGTTTTGAGAGTATTAGCCCCAAACTCCTAATTATTTCTCCCTCTATCTCATTTTGTGGTTACGTGACTTTCCGGGAGGGTTGGTTTTGGATTCGGAGTGAAATGGGACACACGTCCCTAAATTGGAAGTTTAAGTTCTAGGAATTGACCGTAGTTTGATTTGTGTGAAGACGACTCAGAAATAGAGTTTTGACAGTTCCGATAGCTCCGTAGGGTGATTTTGCTCTTAGGAGCATGTCCGGATGTTGATTTGGAGGTCTGTAGGCTATTTCGGCGTTAATTGGTGAAAGTTGAAAAATTGGATGATTTTTTGAAGTTTGACCGGGAGTGGACTTTTTGATATCGGGGTCGTATTTCGATTGAAAAAGTTGAAGTAGGTCCGTAATGTCAATTCTAACTTGTGTGCAAAATTTGAGGTCAATTGGACTTGATTTGATAGGTTTCGATATCGAATGTAGAAGATAGAAGTTATAAAGTTTATTATGCTTGAATCGATGCGCAATTCGTGTTTTTAGCGTTGGTTGATGTGAGTTGAAGGCTCAACTAAGTTTGTATGATATTTTAGGACTTGTCGGCGTATTCGGACGGGGTCCCAGGGGCCTCGGGTATGATTCGGATTGTCATCGGATCATTTATGACTTAGAGGATTGCTGTGGACTGGTTCTGGTGTAATCGCACCTGCGGTGAGATTGACCGCAGGTGCAGACTCGCATAAACGAGCTTTGTGTCGCAGATGCGGAGTTGGCCTTGCCTAGTAGTGGTCGCAGATGCGATCATATTCCCGTAGAAGCAGTCTCGCAGATGCGGGCCCTTATCTGCAGAAGTGGAAGACCTAGACATGGGTGTTTTCCGCACCTGCGATGGTTTTTCCGAAGGTGCGGCATCGCAGAAGCGATTCTTGGTCTGCATATGCGGTTTGACTGGGCAGAAAAGGCCTAAGTTCGAGGGTTTGGTTTCATTATCCATTTTTTAACCTAGAGAGCTCGAATTGAGGCGAAATTTTGAGGGATTTTCAGAGGAAACATTTAGGTAGGATTCTTGACTCGTTTTTGATTAATTTCCACTAATCTATCATTAATTTCTTCATTTAATTAAGAATCTGAGTTGAGAAATTGGGGGAAAAGGTGAAAAAATCCTTAGGCCGAATTTTGAGGTTTTGATCGAGATTTTTGTATCGGATTTGAGTAATATTGGTAGGGGTGAACTCGATATCGAATGGGTGTTCGGATTTTATGATTTTGTCCAGTTCCGAGATGTGGGCCCAATTCAACTTTTTGTGGTGATTTTTTAATTCTTTGCTAAAATCATAGTTTCATTATTTAAATTAGTTTCTTATAATCATATTTATAGTATGTAAATATTTTGGCTAGATTTGAGCTGATCGGGTAATGCAACATGCTTAGTTGATTTTTCTTGATTTCGTATTTATTGTTTAACTGTAGGATTCCTTGCTGTACTTTCATTGTTCCAATTGTTATGTGTTGTTTTCGTGAATTTTGGCTAAAATGACTATTTGGTTACGGCACAAGGTTTCTGCCGTGCGGAGTGTTATTGTGGCACGAGGTTTATGCGTTGTGGCACGAGGTGTCTACCGTGTGGAGTATTATTATGGCACGGGGTTTCTGCCGTGCGGAATGTTATTGTGGCACGGGGTTTTTGCAGTGCGAAGTGTTATTATGGCACGAGGTTTCTGCGGTGCGGTTATTATTGTTTGCATGAGGTTTCTGTCGTGCTGTTGTGAGATAACTTTTGGGACTACGAGACGGTACCTCGGGAGTGCCCCTATTTGATACCTCTATTTACTGTGTTGTTGTTGTTGTTGTTGTTTCTTAACTTGCAAGATTTTTGTTCCTTACGTGTTGTAATTGTCTCCTTGAATTCTGTGTCGTTATCTTCTTTGAATTTCTATTATTATACTTCTCTGTCATTCATCACATTATTATATCTTCCCCCCCCCCCCCCNTTCCGCTTTTCCTAATACTTCCAGTAGGGCCCTGACCTGACCTCGTCACTACTCTACCTAGGTTAGGCTTGGCACTTACTGGGTATAGTTGTAGTGTACTCGTACTATCTTCTGCACATCTTTTTGTGCAGATCTAGGTTCTTCCTACCAGAGCAGGTATTGGTGAGCTAGTCCGTGCGTGAAAACTTCAAGGTATATCTGCTAGTGTCCGCATACCTCGGAGTCCCCCTCTATCTTATTATGTTGTTTTCCTTATTCTCATTTGGCACTGATGTATAGAGATATTTAGCACTTCATTTTAGAGCTTATGACTTATTTATATTGGGTTTTGGGAGTTGTAACTATTTTGAATCGCATTTTTTTTTATTTATTTCAGATGTTGAAATTTGAGTTTCAGCTTTATATTCAGTTATTCCGCAAAATTGTTAGGCTTACCTAGTCTATAGAGGAAAATCGGGGTCGTGACAAATATGCACATCAATTAAAAGCACATAAATGAATTAAAACTAATCATGAAAAGAATAAAAACATGTAAGAGTTGTAATTAATATTATCATGAAAGACTAATTAGTTACGCTAAAGGGGGACCTAAGTTTTTAAGCCTAATGGATCAACTCCCGTGCAAAGTCTGCTAAGACTTTTATAGTCAAAAGTGCGACGGTTATTCGAGCAACTTGTGTATCATGTCCACTACCCTTATTACTGTCGTTAAGTTGTTAACCTAAGAACGAACTAATTAATTCTAAATCGCATCATGTTTCAGAAGTACCCGCCCCTTCCTCTAGTCTAGGAGGCTTTGGACACTATTCTAAAGAGATGATTCTAGACTTAAAGAAAACTTTAGGTTTATATTTCTGTTCTTATTAGCGTTATATAAAAGAAAGCACAATGGGACTTGAACAAGTAACACATAAGGCAAGTAAGGGCTCATGTTGGCCTCCGAATTAATTAATTTGGAAGGTGATAATTAAAGTAGTAAAATGAACTCCTATAATATACTGCTTTACTGATTTAGTAAAATCAATACACAAAATAATATAGTAACATAACTAAATGTAAAAAACAAATTTATTCCAAACTAAGTAAACAGTAAGCAGACCAAAATAATTACATGGGAAAGATGATTATTGAACTCAAACATTGAAGTAACGTGTTCACTTGGAAGAATAAGCTAAAACTAAGGGAAATTTTCAAAATGAAGTTGTTGAATTAACACCAAAGTTATAATCTCAGCTTTGTTGTATTTAGACCAAAATACTGAAAATCTATCCTAAAGTAAGGCCTAAAGTATGTGAGAGACTGCTTATTTTCTGGAAGAAAATAATTTTGACCGAAGCTAAACCAATTATGGACTTGGATACTAAACTATAAAAGACTTAGCTTATTTTAAGAGCCTAGGTCGCTACTTAAAACTAGTGAAGAAATTAAAAGAAGAAAAACAAAGTGGAAAAACACAATAACAGACTTGTTTTCATCAATTAAGTTATTATGTCCTAGCGATTATCCATTACATATCTCAGCTGAACAAACCAAACCAAGAGAGGCACAAATAGATTGCAAGTAACTGGTCTTCGACGGAGTATGCCTTTATGTCATAAGGAACTTAAAGGCATGACATCTAGTTATTGAACACATGTTAGCAGTAAGGCACAAATAAGCGTTGTTCATGATTTTCTAGCATATTTCTTTATTTAAACAAGCAATATGTCAATCCTTTAGCTTTAAGAGATAATATCTAAATGATCATACCAATGCATAACCTCGAGGATTTAAACACGGAGTTAACATATTAGTAGCTACTTTTTATAATCCTAATGGCATGATGTCTATATATGAATGAAACGCACTGATGCCAATCATAGCTTACAATTAAGACACAGACATTCATTATTAAGCATGAATCAAATAATTGCAGCATTCTCCCGATCTCTCTCTCTCTAAAACATGTGCCCTGGCTTCTCTATATAGAAACGTTTTATTTAACTATCGTTAATTCCACACCCACTGTTCCGATAACATCGAATGCATCAAGCGGTGGAAACACCGGTCCCCCCGACCCACCACCACCAGCGAATCCAATGCCAAAAATTGTAATCAATTCTCCTATCCCCAATTCATTAATGCTCTTCAATAACAAAATCAGCCTGCCAAAAAAGAGACATTAACTCCAGTTCTGCAACAACTTCAAATTCACATCTGAAATTCCCCCCTTTATTTGTATAACCTCTAAATGGGGCACACAAAAAGGCACAACTGAAGGAGAACCACCGTAAACCTCCTATAAAGGGGCTCTAGGAAACAGACCCCTGATCTCGAAAAGAAACAACATCAAGCTCTTATACCATCTTAGCTCAGACATGTAAAAGGACGTTTGTCGGTAAGTTTCTTAGAATTCAACCTTCCATTGATATTATCCGAAGTGAATTCGGAAAAAATTTTCCACGAAAAGGAATTATTAAAATCGGTGCTTATGACCTAAAAAATGTGTTTATTGACTTCGACAACCTGGAAGATCATTTGAATGTTAGCTCCAGAAAATTCATAATGAGCGGTCCAGATATAGTGATGACTCTTGAGAATGGACTACTAAATATAAGCGAGATGGAGAGTCCTCACATGCTTTTGTTTGGATTACTTTACCAGATCTCCCCAGGCATTTTTATGAATGGGATGCCATTTGCCGAATTGTCGAGCCTATTGGTATCCCCCTCACCATGGATAAGGCTACTATAGCTAAATCCAGACCCACCACTGCCAAAATTCGCATTTAGATGGATCTCTCCAAACCTATACTAAGTGAAATAGATGTTGAAATTAGAAACGCAAAAGGGGATATGGAAGTATTTAGTCAAAAAGTAGAATATGAATCAGTTCCTTCATATTGCTCTCATTGCAAAATTAAGGGCCACTATAATTCTGCTTGTAGAGTGCTACATCCTGGGATAAGAAATGAAGGAAAAGTGAGCTGTCTGCATACAAAAAAGATCAAATTAACCGTACCTACAACAACAAAGTTAGGGAAAAGAGAAATAATAACGAAGTTAACCAAGGAAAGACATGAGTCACAATCTTCCCTAACAAAACCATGATCAAACAAGAGGCGAATGTTGAAGTTCAACAGGAAAAAGGATCCAAAGACGAGGGATGGCAAACTGTATCAAAGAAAAAAGAAAAGGGGAATAACAACACCAACAAAAACATTGACAAAAATATACAAGACCAAGCCAAAAGGAACAGAACTAATACGGTCAATGACAAAGGAGCAAATGTACCTCCCAAGCATATAATTCCCAGGAACTCTGTGGTTATCTCTCACAATTCCACTAGTGAAATAGAAAGTATGGATATTGTAGGACCAACCAATGCCTACAACCTTCAGCACTAGATCATTGATGTTAGAAAGCACATCAGAAGGGACAAAGAAGCAGAGACGAAGCAAAAAAAAAAAAAAAAAAAAAACACTACACTCAAAGGATCAAGACCAATGGCAACAATCCAAGACAGAATATAAGCATCCAGCTCCCAAAGTTTGATGAAGATTACCCAGACCTGGACCTCTCTCTATTACAAGTTCAAGAAGGTAAAAATTCCAAAGTAACATGGAAGGCTAGGAAATTTTCCTCCAAAGTTTTCATTCTTGAGAATATCTCACTTGAAAATGAAAACCCACTGGTTCAACAATTGTGCACTCAAATCACTCCTATGTTTGATTTAAATACATGCTAATAGATAAATCTCATGGTAACAGGGCCAAGGGAAAAGAAGACTTATCTGGTGCTAATATAGAACCAACACCAAATATTAATGTATCAATACTTGTTAACCGGGGAGATGGTGATGACTTTGAAGATACTGCCTAGAAAGAATGTGAAGCAGATATATTGATGGACACCTCCTCAAAAGACTATGACTCCTCTAAGTCTGATGACAAATTTGTTAAAAACACAGGGAATTTTTTCCAAGAGAAATCAGTGGAATGTACTCCTACACAAATACAGCAAAATATTACTTGCTTCAACAACATATCCCAAGAGGTGGATCTATGCCTTATACTAGGAAATTTGTGCCTCCACCCATGGAAAAATAAATTTCTACTCCTCTGGAACAAAATCAATCTCCTAATGTTTTTAATGATTAGCACACTTTCATAGAAAATTAAAGGGAGTGGGTCTCAAGGTGCTGCTGAAAGTCTCTGTCTTCTTAAGAATGAATACAAAATTTCCTATATGTTCCTTCAAGAACCTATGGTGGGAGCCAGGAAAATGGACAAATTCAAAAGGAAGTCATGTGATAATTCATGCTTCCACAGCTGTTCCAATAATATATGGATCTTCTGGTCTTCTGAATGCACATTAGATATTGTGGAAGATAAGGAACAGCATGTACTTGTCCACATTATTCAATCCCAGAGTCAAATCCCGTTCTATATGTCTAGTGTCTATGCTAAATGTGATGAACAAAGAAGATGTACTCCCCGGGATGAACTCAGGAACATTGTCAATCGAGTCAATGGACCATGGGGAGTAGTAGGTGATTTCAATGTGATCACCAATGCTGAAGAAAATGTAGGTGGAAGGACCTACAGATTAGAAGAAAGTTTTGACATCATCTCCTGCCTAACTGACTGCAATCTTCAGGATGCAGGTTTCCTTGGCTCCATATATGTATGGTGTGATAATAGGGATCCCCCTAACACCGGAAAAGGCTTGATAGGCTAGCATATAACTCTGAATGGTTTGATAGCTTTGGAGGGACCTCTGTTACTCACCTGTCCAGATCGTGCTCAGACCATATCCCTCTACTTATCACTTGCAAAGCTAACAATGTTGATTTCACAAGATACTTCAAATTTCTTAATATTTTGGTTGAGCATAAAGACTTTCTGGATGTGGTACAACATGCATGGAATATCAATGTGATATGAAATCCCTTTTATACTCTACATAAGAAAATCAAGAACACTTGCAACTCTCTCAATTCATGGTCAAGAGAGGCATTTGGGGATATCTATGAGGAACCTAAGAAATTATAAATCCTCATTAGAAGCTTTGAAGAAGCCTCCTTGACCAACAACTGTCCTACCAACAGAATGAATCTTTCTAAGGCCAGAGCTTATTTTACTCGGTATCTTAAGCTTCAGGATAATATTCTGAGGCAAAAGGCCAGAGTCAAATGGTTGATGCCAATACTGCTTTCTTCCATGGTATCATTAATAACAAGAGAAAAAGATTAATTATTCAGAAGATTAAGGACATGGAAGGCAACTGGATTGAAGAAAGCAATGAAATTGCAGATGCAGTTCTCAATTATTCTGATCACTTATTTTCTGCTAACAACACTGTTGAGGATAGTAATATCCTAAGTGTGATATAAAAGGTTGTTACCAATGAAGACAGTGATGATTTTACTATCATTCCCAATCTGGCAGAGGTGAAAGAGGTTGTGTTCTCTATTGACCCTGATAGTTCCCTTGGTCTAGATGGTTTGACAGGTAGATTTTACCAATCATGTTGGCCTATTATTCATGAAGATCTCATGGAAGCTGTGGTTTCCTTCTTTCAGGGAGCGACATTGCCTAAATTCTTCACTTGTTACATATATCATTATGCTTCCTAAAGTGGAGGCTCCTCAAAGCTTCTAACATCAGGCCAATCAGCCTGTGCAATATTTCTAGCAAATTATCGCTAAAATTTTCAATGCAAGATAAAGCAAAGTATTTCCCAAGATCATCACTCAAAATCAAAGTGGCTTTGTTAAAGGAAGAGCCATAACTGAAAATATTCTACTAGCATAGGAGCTTATCAATGATATAGGAAAACCAAAGAAATGAGCTAATGTGGTCATCAAACTGGATATGGCTAAAGCCTATGACAATGTCTCTTGGCCTTTCCTATGTTTCATGCTGAGGAAATTGAGATTTGCAGAAGTATGGATTGAACTAATCCATAGATTCATTTCTAACAATTGGTATTCCATCATTGTGAATGGTGGCAGACATGTCTTATTCAAATTAGGAAGAGGCCTCAGACAGGGAGACCCTCTATCCCCTTCTTTATTTATACTTTGTGCAGAATTACTTTCCCAGATGCTTAATAATCTGTCACGACCCAAAATCCCAACCCGGTCGTGATTGCGCCTCTCGTGAGGACAAGGCAAGCCAATCCCATCCAACTATTCTCAAACAGTTAAGCCACGTAATTTAAAACAAGAATACATAAACAACAAAATCAGTCGGAATACATATATAGAGTACCATCCCGACTACAGCCCTCAGATCGGGGTGTCACTAAGTCATGAGCCACTAGAGAAGGCCTAATGATAATATAACTATTACAATATCTTAAGTACAAAGATTTGAGGGAAGCAAAATCAACAAAAGAAAAGAGTTACGAGGCTGCGGACGCCAGCAGCTACCTCGTAATCTCTGAAGCTCCGGTCCAGTAGTAGTATTCAGTACCTCTGAGTGGGACCGCTAACGCCTGAATCTGCACACAAGGTGCAGGGAGTAAAGTGAGTACTTCCAACTCAGTGAGTAATAAAAATAAATAAGAACTGAAGATAGGAAACATCCAAATCATTAAACAATCCACGACGGAACAATAACACATTTTACCTTCCACAGAAATATGTGAAGTAAACAGAACAACCACAAAACCAAATATGCAATGCAATGCAATGCGATGCGATGCTATGCCATGCAATGCAATGCAATGCTAGTCATACTAGTCAACACTAGTCATGACCTGTGACGGCGTGCCACACGATCCCCTGG
>MCJB01048533.1:0-31487 GCA_002018475.1 Nicotiana obtusifolia
ATCGTAGGCAACGAGAGAATTGAAAGCTTGTAGAGAGAATTGAGAAAATAGTTTGCTTGCATAAATGAAAGGCTATTACAAAAGCTACGCGGTGTCGAGGGGGTGCGACACCAGTACAGAGAATTGATTGCTTGTTTGAAAGTTTGAATGCTGATACCCCCCTAATAATGCTTAAAATAAAAAAACCAAAGTTACAGGAGTAGGCCTAAGAAAGCTGTAAAATCATACTGAAATAAAGTAAAGTAAATCTATTCTATATTTACAAAGAAAAGGACTTAGTTTTCTACAAGGTAGAAACTAGCCCGTCAGCAGCAACTTGTGTCATTCGGCTCAAGGTCCGTGCGCGGCGCTGTTGGCATCTGCCTGTGGCTGGCATTGGCGCTGGCTGTCAGTGGGGCGACAGAGGCGCTTGCGCGCATGTCACTTGGAGCGGCCAAGACCACGGGGCCGACCGTGGCGCTAGGCGTTGGGAGGCTTGCCGGGACGCCACGGGGCGCGTCCAAGGGGTCATGGGGCATGGCTGGAAAGCCGCCCATGACAATACATATGAGTATAATATACATGCTGCTTTTTGCTCACCCGCCCCATTTATTTTATAACCGAGTTAAAAATGCTTAATCGATGAATTTTTTTTAAAAAAAACCAAGACCCAAAGACACCCATCTTCTACACATCTTCATTGAATCCTAATCCTAATTCTTGAAATCATTTGAGACACTTTCTTTGAAGTCAAGCACATATGTATATATACTGTTATCCTTTTGATTATATCATCACAAGTTGAGAATAGGCCACATGTGGAGATAGTGATGCTAGTGATAGCATCTAAAAAATGTCTTTTCCCATCTCCACGGTCCCAAATCGCCGACCAACTTGATGGTGTTAATTGAGCCGTCGTCGCCGCCGTTGGAACTTTTTCTTCTTCTCCTTTATTTCTTTCTTGATTGCTACTTGCTCCTCATTCTCTGTTTCTCTAACCCTTTTCCTACCCAAGTTCTAGGTCGTTGGTTGTGGAATCCCTTTATCTTCTAGCTTAAAGATTGCAAATTCAAGGGAGAAATTCACTATTGCTTTGTTGCTTCTAAGCATAAACGTTGCAATGGCATATGCCTTAGCTGCCTCTATGGTAGTGTCAAAGGTTCCTAGCCAAATTTAACTCCCCTTTGATTTGGATCATGAATCACTGCAGGAAACTTGTTCCTAGGTCGTTGCCAAACTCCTCCGTAATGCTTCTTCTTGCTAGCAACTTTCACTTTCTGAACAACTTGTTGTTTCAGGGGTATCACAATGTTAAGAGAAGGCTTGTGTTCTTTGAAGCTCCTTGTCACAACCTCAATTTTCCTCCGTAGAATATCGTGGCGGCACCTAGTCTCTAAGACTAGGTAACCCTAACAAACATGCGGAAATAACTGAAACAATAGTTAAAGTCTCAAAATTCAACAACTAATATAAAGAAAAACTCCACGACTCAGTATATATACAATAGCCCAAAACCCGGCGAAATTACAAGTCACAAGCTCTACAAAGTGATACTGATACATTAGTGTTAAATACGGATAAGGAAATAAAATAGTCCAAGTGGAAGGGAACTCCGAGGCCAGCAGATGCTGGCAGGTATACCTTGAAGTCTCCGCGTACGAGCTCAACTCACTGCCTGGACTAGTAGGAGGTACCTGGATCTGCACAAAAAGATACGCAGAACTGTATGTAGCATAAGTACACCACAACGGTACTCATTAAGTGCCAAGTCTAACCTCGGTAGAGTAGTGACGAGGTCAAGTCAAGGCCCTACTAGATTTAAATAAAGAAAACTGTATGAGTATATGGCACTGTAGAATGATAAACATGAAACTGAAACAACAATTACATGACAAGGTTAACAACACGAAGCTAAGCAAATAATTCAACGCGGAGGAAAACAAGGAATGATATATTAAGGAAACAAAACAACCAAAGACATGTGCAACTATAGGAAAGTATCAACAAGAGTCACTATCGAGGTACCGCCTCGTAGTCTCAAATCACACGAATAAATTACAATCTTTCCTTATATCACCACGGGAGCGTTGCCTTTAGTGGCGCCTATCGTGGTACTAGGCAAGCCAACTATTCAGACATTTCAGCACTTTAAATCTTTGAAAGATACTAAAACATTTTAAATAAAGGACAGTCTCTTAAAATAGAATATGAAATCATAACTCAATACATAAATTCCTCCCAAAATCGGGGTGTTACTGAATACATGAGCAACTACGAAAAAAATAAAGTCTGGTACACTGTCTAATAAGCAATACTGAATAAATAAACTGAAAGGTAAGGGAGGAGAGTAAAGATCTGCAAATGCCAAGCAGCTACCTCGATGATCTCCGAAGGTCTGGACTTTCAAGGCAGCAACCGCCGTGACCAGAAGCGCCTGGATCTGCACACGAGGTGCATGGTGTAGCGTGAGTACAACCAACTCAATAAGTAACAAATCTAACCTTTGGGCTGAAAGTAGTGACAAGTCCAATTATTACGGTCCACTTTCAACAATTAACAGTACGGAAAGTTATAGAAAATATGACAATGATATCTCAGATATTTACATTCTACAAGTGAAGGTACAAGAATTTAGACATGTTTCCAACAAGAACTTAGACATGCTTTCAGATTTCACAACAAAACTTAACACATAAGAGGGCAGATCCAACCCACATGCAAATAAAACAGGGCAGATCCAACCCAAATGTCATAACTGCTAGCATTGCACCCACTGTGGGTGTGCAGATTTCGAAGGGGTCGATCTAGCCCAAGCGCTATAATAAGACAAATCCTGGCATCAATCAATAAAGCCTGCTGCGGCGTGCAGCCTGATCCTATAAATATCCCTCACAATAAAACCCCCAACATTACTCAGTCGCTAATCTCTTCAGTCTCTCGGTTCGCCAGAATCATATTATTCAGCCCACTAATGATATGATGTAGCAAATAAGGACAACAGAGACCGAGACATATTATGCAAACAATAGTTGTGACGATTATAAAATGGCAAGTTAAGCAAATAGTTCAATATGTATCTTAAATAGAATTTCTAACATGATTGACAGCTCAATTGTTCTATCACATGGTAAAAGTACAAGTAACAGCAAGCTTAATCAATTATTCATTTCCGTGGAAATCGATCGAGTCACAATTCTTACAGCGCACGCCTACAGGCCCGTCACTGGCACATGCGTCACCTCAACACCAATCACATAACATGAAATTCGGGGTTTCCTACCCTCAGAACTAAGTTTAGAAGTGTTACTTATCTTAAACTGTGCGAAACTCTACTCCAACAAGCCTTTGCCTTGCAAAACGACCTCCAAATGCCTTGAATCTAGCCACAAATAGTTCGATACAATCAACAAGAGCTAAATTAATCAATTCTATATGAAATTACTAAGCTTTTAAGTTAAAAGTCAAAAAGTCCACTCAAAAGCCTGCCCCCCGGCCCACGTCTGGGAATCCAATAAAAGTCACAAAATCCGGAAGCTCATTCCACCGCGAGTCCAACCATACTACATTTACCAAAATCCAAAACCAAATCGACACCCAAATCCCCAATTTAAACTCTCCAAATCTCTAGCCTCAAACCCCAAATTCCACCTTAAAAACCCATAAACTTGGTGGAAAATTCAATGGGGAAAACAAGATTATTGAATAAAAGTGATCACAAGTGACTTACCTCAAGAAACCCCTCAAAACTCCTCTCAAATACCGCCTTAGACCGAGTTTGCAAAGTCCAAAATGAGAGAAATCATGAAACCCTTTTGATTTAAACACTACCCAGTTATCCCGCTTCTGCGGTCCAAAAATCCGCTTCTGTGATACCGCTTTTGCGGTCTATCATCCGCATCTGCGGAGCTCACTTAAGCTCCCAGACTCTGCACTTGCGTACCAAAATCCGCACCTGCGGAAGCGCTTCTGCGCTCACACATCCGCTTCTGCGCTCACACGTCCGCTTCTACGGAAAAGCCTGACCCCCTTCAGCCTCTCTCATTCTCCGCTTCTGCGATCAACCTTGCACAAATGTGCAATCGCATCTGCGAAACTTCTTCCGCGCCTGCGATCCCTGCACAGTCCTCCCCATGGCCGCACCTGTGTTCCCTTGCTCGCACCTACGACTAAAGCTCCGCAGGTGCGATTGTACCAGAAGACTCCCAGCTTCAGCAATCTTTCAAACTCCAAATTCGATCCGTTAACCATCCTAATTCCACCCGAGGCCCCGGGGACCTCAACCAATTATACCAACAAGTCCTGAAATACAATACGAACTTAGTCGAGCTCTCAAATCACATCATCCAACATCAAAAACACGAATCGCACCCCTAATTCAAGCCTATTGAGACTAAGGAATTCCAACTTCTACAAATGACGCTGAAACCTATCAAATCATGTCCGATTGACATCAAATTTTGCACACAAGTCACAAATGAAAGCACGAACCTACACCAACTCCTGGAACCCCAACCCGAGCCCATAAATCACAAAGTCCAGTCTCAGTCAAACTTCCAAATTTTCAACTTTCGCCTTTTCAAATCAAATTCAACTATGGACCTCCAAATCACAATCCGGACATACTCTTAAGTCCAAAATCACCCAACGGAGCTAATGAAACCATCAAAACTCTATTTCGGAGTCATTTACACACAAGTCAACATCCGGTCAACCATTTTAACTTAAGCTTTCAACCTTGAGACTAAGTGTCTCAATTCATTCCGAAACTCCCTCCGAGCCCGAACCAACTACCCCGGAAAGTCACATAGCAGCTATAAAGCATAAAATGAGCATTAAATGGGAGAACGAGGCTACAACTCTCAAAATGACCGGCCAGGTCGTTACACTTCTAGTAGTTCCCCTACTAGCCACGCATATCAAACCCACCTTATCTCACCACATGCATTTTAACCCCAAAACCTTATACCACCGCATGCGTATCAATATCACAACGTATCATAAATTGCACCTCAAGTGCGCAATATCACAACTTGCCACAAAAACCAATAATAATAGTGTTTTCACAATAAAGAGCCCATGGCTCAACCACAATGTACACAAAAGTCTCAACAACAGTAACCGGTAGTGAATAGCTCAACAAGAATAACATTTCACAACTTAACACTTTGTCTCGATGCAAATCACGACCTTTATAACTCAATACCAATTTCAACAACAAGATATTCTAAGAATAACAACTTCAAGTAAAGAGTTAAACAATTAAATAATGAATACAGAATAAAGGAAACAAGAACTTCAACTAAACATGTAGAGAAATTAGCAAGTAAGAGATAAGACAAGTAGACATGTAAAAATAGACTAGAAATGATTACTATAACATGTTAAGGTAGCTCAATTAAGGCATGAGAGGAATCTACATAGCTAAAGTCGAAAATTTCCACATTTAGCCCATATACACACTCATCACCTTGTATACACCGCTTTCTCATATCACAATATCACAAACAACACCGATCTTACGGGGTAACTCCCCCACACAGAGTTAGGCAAGACACTTACCTCAAATCACGCTAACTCAATCCATTAGTAGGCCTTTTCCTCAATTATCCAACTTCGAACAGCTCGAATCTAGCCAAAACAACTTCATACTATAAATATAAACTATAGGAAACTAATTCAAACAATAAAATTACGATCTTTACGAAGAAATAAAAAGTCAACTCGAGCCCGCGTCTCGGAACCCAGCCAAAATTATAAAATCCGAACTCTCATTCGATAACGAGTCCAACCATACAATAATTTCTCAAATCCGACCTCAAATCGCCTTTCAAATCCCTAAATTTTAGCCGTAGAAGTTCCACAAATGTTTCCCAAATTTTCAACTCCAAACAACTAATTTAAAGATGAAAATAATAATAGATTCGTGTAATTTAACCAAATCGAGTTAGGAATTCCTACCCCGATAATCTCTCTAAAAATCTTCCGACAATTCGCCTCACACCGAGCTCTATAAGTTCAAAAGTGGATTATGAAACAAATCCTCGAAATTTCCCATTTCTACCTAGCAAAAGCGCTTCTGCGAGCCTTTCATCGCATCTGCGATGCCGCACCTGCGGAAAAACCATCGCAGGTGCGGATTCCACTTAAGCTCTGGGGATTCCGCTTCTGCGAATAAAATCTCGCACCTACGAGTGCGCTCTTGCGGAAAACTCTCCCCTTCTGCGATGATCGACCGAGCTTGCCCCCTTCTGCATCTGCAACCATTTCTCCGCACCTGCTGACTCGCAGATGCAGAAAATAGCTTGCACATGCAATCCCAACTGGGCAAATCTAGCTTCGCTTCTGTAGTCCACTGCTCGCTTTTGCGAGTCCGCACCTGCGGCCAATCCCTGCGCAGGTGTGATGACACTAGATGGTTGGAAACTTCACCAGTAGCACAAGTCCAAAAATTTATTCGGATTCAATCCGTTTCACACCCGGGCCCCCCAGAACCCTGTCCAAATATATCAACAAGTTCCAAAACACATAATGGACCAACTTGAGGCTAAAAATCACATCAAACAACATCGATTCTACAAATCGCAACCCAAATTCAAGCCTATGAACTTCCGAATTCCGAAACCAATGCCGATTCATACCAAAATAACTCTGTTGACTTTAAATTCTGCACCCAAGTCATAAATAAAATTACGGGCCTATTCCAACTTCCGGAATCCGGATTCAACCCTGATATCAATAAAGTCAACTCCCGGTCAAACTTCCCAATCTTCCAATTTTCTAACTTTCGCCAATTCACGCCGAAATGACCTACGGGCCTCTAAATCCACATCCGAACACGCTCCTAAGTCTAAAATCACTATACGGAGCTATTGGATCCATCAAAACTCCATTCCAGAGTTGTCTACATAAAAATCAAACTACGGCCAACTCTTACAACTTAAACCTCCAACTTATGAACTATGTGTCCCATTCCACTCTGAAACTCATCGGAAAGTAAAACCAAACACCCCCGGAAAATTATATAACCATAATACAACATAGATGAGGCAATAAATAGGGGATCTGTGCTAAAATACTCAAAACGACCGACTGGGTCGTTACACTGCTTTGCGTTGGGGAATTCGAATTGCTACGAGCAGCTAACACATTTAGTTTGTTTTAAACTTTGTTTTTTGAATTGTTTAAGAAGCTTGAGATTTCAAGATTGGAACTTTGTGCTATGTTGACATAGTTGAGAGTTGGTTCAAAGGAGAAAGTGTTGTCCGGAGATTCAGAAGAGGACGAGCTTTGAGAATAAAGGGTAGTTACGAGACAATAATGTCCTTGAAAATATTATCATCAAGAAGATGCTACATAATCAAATTAAGTGTGCAATTTCTCTTGTGGTGAAGCCACTTTTGATCTTTGAGGCGATGAAAGAGAGTTCGAGAATCTAATTTCAGCTATATATGTTCAAATTCTTGAAAAATTCAAAGTTGGAGAATATTGAGTTGAGTGGAAAGGAAAGTGTAAGAGTACTGTTATAAAGGTTAGAAATTTGAGGCTCAGAAAGTTTCATAGGAGCCTTCTCTGATATAGAAAGGAAGCATCTTGTGGCCTAATCCAACCAAGGTATAAAGTAAATGTGCGGTATATTATACTTATATGTATGAACTAAAATCAAGAGCCATTGTGGCCCAAACATAGAAAAAACCTCACTTTATACTTATTAAGTTTAAATTATTTTCCCTTTAATACCCAGGCCCAAACTATTTACTTTTCTTACCCATGTAGTCCAGACTATTTACGCGGCCCACCCGTTAGTGGATTCCCATACTCGGCCCAAGCTATTTCCCTCAGCAGCCCACGCAATTAGCGGATTCCCATACAATCGTCATTTAATGCCTTTTTAATTTGTCTTCCTCCTTTAATGCTACAGAATTAGTTTCAAAACCTCCATAGCCAAACCATGAGAAACCATATTTCACCCAGCATTTAGTGATTCAAGTTTTGAATTTTTTCTTCAGATTTCGTTTTATCTCTTCGTCTAATAGTAATTTTTGGACGAAATTTTTGAATAGTGAAAGTATATTTTAGTGAAAGTGGATTTTCAAAATCATATAATTTTTGTGTTTTTCTTTGTACTTTTGTGAATCAATGTCTGCGGGTTATTTTTTTCTCTATGGGTCGAAAGCATTGTGTGCGTAGATGGTGGCGCCGTGCACAACATCATTCTTCAACCCAAGTAGCTGCTGAATCAGTTGCTTCAGCCATGTCCGATCCTAGTTTTTCATTATTTTCTGATTCTTCGTCTGTGTTTAATCCTAACCCTAGCAGTAGTCGTCTTTTGAAAATGTAGAATTAGAGGGTGGAAAAGGAAACAATATTGATGCTTCGCCAGTCGATCGAACTCCCTACCAGGCATTACCCGAAACAAATTTTGAACCAGTCATAGCAGGTGCCACGGTAAATGATAAGGGAAAAGCAAAAATTGTTGAGGATTCTGAGTTAGGGGGAAGCTGACGTGAATCCGTGCTTGACATAGAGACTCAACCAGTCGATATTGATTGTAGCGATGGTTCTCAAGTAAAGAAGAAAAAAATTGATGTGGCACCCAAGAATGTAATTTTCTTAAAATTAGTATCTGTGCTTTTGAATATAGTACATTGTTATTTTTTGATTTCCTAGTATGCTTTTGTATTATGTTATAGTTATAGTCAATTGTGTGAACTGAGAACGATCCCGTAACACTGTATACCCTGTTGGTATAACTATATAATATATTGGTATCATATGTTGTTGGAACCTCAGTTGCGGGATGACCCCATACAACTATATACACTGTTGGTATAGCTATATACTATATTGGTATCATACCTTTTGGCTGTATTAACTTCCTTTAATTAGGGTATCATACCTTTTGGCTGTATTAACTTCCTTTAATTAGTACGTTATGTGTTTTTTCTTTAATAATAGTAGTATAGTACAATATCTTAAAATACTTTATTATATTAATATGTGGTACACTATTTTTTTTTTTATTTTTCTCTTTATGCATGTGTGTTTTGTAATAATAGAATAGTCATATGTAGTTGACGAGAATTAACCAATAGATCTGTGTAACTTGTTGGTATAATTATATGCATATTGGTATCATATGGTAGTTATAACATTTTTTGGTTGTTTTAGCTGCATTTTTAAGTGAATTCTATTTCTGATATTATTTATATGATCATGTTTTCCATTGTTGAGATTCCCTTGTACCTATGGACATAGAGTATATGTTTTATATAATAGTTTTTATAATTATAGGCAGTTGTTGGAACAACCCTGTACAATTATATATCCTGTTAGTATAGCTATATACTATATTGGTATATTGGTGTCATATGCTTTTGGATCCTATTTTGGCTGTATTGGCTGCATTTAATTGGTACACTATTTGTTTTTCCGTTAATAATTGTAGTATCATACAATATCTTGAAAATACTTTATAACTGCACATATTTTTTATTTTTCTCTTTATGCATGCCTGTTATGTAATAGTAGTATAATCATTTATAGTTGCCGGGAATTAGCCAGTAAAACTGTATACCCTATTGGTATAGTTATATGCCATGTTGATATCATATGGTAGTTGTAACATTTTTTGTTGTTTTAGTTGCCTTTTTAAGTGAATTCTATTTCTGAAATTATTTATATGAACATGTTTTGCAGTGTTGGGATCTCCTTGTGCCTATGGACATAGATTATAAACTAAAGGTAGATTGGGATACCAACTGCAATGTCATTCGTCTGTTGAAAGAGAATTTAACAAAGAAGCAACTTCGGATGTTTAAGAAAACATGCTTTGGATATTTTTTGGATCTGCCACCAATTATTGTGCAGATTCGGGTTATGCACTACTTACTTATTAGAGAAGTACATCATGAGGTTGAAAAATGAGATGCGATTTGTAGTGAGTGATTCTAGGTTGCGCTTTGGTTTGGATGAATTTGCACTCGTTATGGGCTGAAATGTAAGGGTAATACAAGTATAGAGAGCGTACCAGAAAATAGGTTGATTTCAAAATATTTTGGGACTGCATCTATGACATTGGCCCAACTAATAGACTGTTTTACGAAGAAGAAATGAGAGACAGATGATGATGCGTTGAAGATAGCAGTTCTTTATTTTGTGAACAACTTCTTACTTTCTCTACTCAAACCAAAGGTTATTTCACGATCTTACATTGACTTGGTTGAGTGCGGTGATTTTAATAATTATCCCTGGGGTATCGATGTTTATAATGCTACAATCGACTCGTGTTCCAACAAGTTTCAAGATAAGCCTTCTTTTTATAGACTAGGTGGCTTCCCGTTGGCTTTACAGATTTAGTTGTATGAATGCCGCCCAAGTTTGGATGGTCACTCTGTTGATCATATTGGAAACAAACTTCCACAAATTCTGAATCGGGTAGTCAAAGGTCAAATACAGAATGAGCGAGTTGCTTTGGGAATGTTTAGCTTGCAACGCGAGCAGGTAATTTTCTCATACTTTTATTGAATCTTTTAATATTTTGGTACAGTAGTTTAGTCACAGGCAGTTGTAACAATATCCCAGAGCAATGATATACTCTGTTGGTATACATGTATACCATATTGGCATCATATGGTAATATGGATCTTTTCTGCTACTTATACTTTTATTGCTACTTATACTTTTAATTTTCTCATACTTTTATTGAATTTTTTAATGTTTTGGTATAGTAGTTTAGTCACAGGTAGTTGTAGCAATATCCCAGAGCAATGATATACATTGTTGGTATATATGTATACCATGTTGGTATCATATGGTTATAGGGATCTTTTATCTTTCCATGTTTTTTTTATCATTTCTATTTCTAACTAATGCCATTAATAATTGTAGCTAAAGAACATCACCCTAATTGATGCTGAGAAGCAACTATTTGATGTGCATGGTCTAAACTTTGAAATTGAAGTTTATTGCACTGACAGTCAGCCTGATAGCTTTCAGGTTTTTGGCAAAGACATAAACTATGCATCAAAGTAATGAAGATGATTACAAACCTACCACTACTGAGGTAATGAAGGAGTTACAAGGTTTGAAGCTTTTTGTAGAGACCAAGTTTGAGGAGTCGCTTACAGCTATTGGTAGGCAATCTGTCACGACCTAAAATCCTAACCCGTTGTGATGGAACCTATCGTGGTACTAGGCAAGATGACATTTAAAAATATTTCGAACATTTTTTACATAAGCGAATTAAAGCAGTTTGAACAATAAAAGTTTTCATAAACGGGATAGATACCCAAAATACAATGCGGAAATTCCCAACATCGGGGTGTCACTGAGTACATGGGCATTTATACATCACAAGTCTGGAACATACTGTCTTTGATGGTCTGAAACTAAATACAATAAGTGGAAAGACAGAGAGAAACAAGGTCTGCGAAACTTCAAGCAGCTACCTTGATAGTCTCCGAGAATCCGAACTCCACAACTCAGCAACCGCCGTGACCGGATGCACCTGGGTCTTCACACAAGGTGCAGGGTGTAGCGTGAATACAACCAACTCAATAAGTAACAAGACTAAATAAAGAACTGAAAGTAGTGACGAGCTTTACAGTTATAGTTCCATTACATTGATTTCAACATAGGAAAGTAGGCATGCTCTCAAGTTTGATAAATTAGGTCAAACAGTTATTCCACGACAAGTTTAAGTAAAACAGAGTGTAATATCTTTCAGAAATTTCAAGACAGTGATACATGACAACTAAGTGCAACAATAATGAAATCAAATGCATCTTCTCAGGGCCACAATCACGTGCTGCATGGACAACTCACGTGCTATAGTATAATATCTGGATCTGCACAGACAACTCACGTGCTGCACGAAAAACTCATATGCTATAGTATAATATCTGGATCTGCACGGACAACTCACGTGCTATAGTATTACCACCTCACAATCAGGCCCTCGGCGTCACTCAGTCATAAACCTCTCCAGTCTCTCGGGCTCTCAGTAGTCATGAAAGTCAACTCCAACAGAAATAATATAATGTATCAACAGGGAACAATAAAGAATGAGATATAATAAACAAGTAAAACTGTGATTGAGTACAAAACAACAATTTAGAAGATAATTCAACTTGTATACGACCTCTATGGGTCCCTAAAGCGCCAAACCATAGTCTAAACATGATTTCTAACATGATTTGTGGTTCAATTTCTCTATTATATGGAGAATGTACAGATAACAACAGATTATACAACTACTCGGTTCCACAAAATTTGATCAAGTCATAATTCCTACGGTGCACGCCCACACTCCCGTCACCTAGCATCTGCGTCACCTCAAAACCAAATGCATGACAGGTAATACGGGGTTTCATACCTTCAGAACTAAATTTAGAACTATTACTTACCTCAATCCGAGCAAACCTCTACTCCAACACACCCTTGCCTCGCAAAAGGCCTTCGAATGCCTCGAATCTAGTCATAAACAATGCGATATAATCAATACAGGCTAAGGGAATCAACTCCATAAGAAAATGCTAAGCTATTAATCAAAATCAAAAATCGGCTCAAAAGTCGGCCCCACTAGCCCACATCTCAAAATTCGATAAAAGCCACAAAACCCGAACACCCACTCAACCACGAGTCTAACCATACCAAATTTATCAAAATTCAACTCCAAATCGTCACCCGAACCCCCATTTCAAACTCTCTAAATCCCTAGCCTCAAACTCCCAATTTACACCTTAAATGCACACCAACCAGGTGGGAAATTCAATGGGGAAGCAATATTATTGATAAAAAATGAGCACAAGGGACTTACCTCAAGAATCCCCTAGAAAACCTTCTCAAAAATCGCCTATACCGTGCTTGAAATGTTTGAAATAAAGCCAAAATCGCGAACCCTTGTATTTAACTTTCTGCCCAGCCTTTCCGCTTCTGCGGACACTTAACCGCATCTGCGGTGCCGCAGAAGCGACCAAAATTCCTCTTCTGCGGTGAACCACTAGAGCTGGGCCTCCGTTTCTGCTATCGTTGTCTCGCATCTGCGCAATCGCAGGTGCGGAATTCACCGCCGCACCTGCGAGCCCTTCGCTTCTGCGCCCTTAACACCGCATCTGCGACCACGCAGGTGCGGAAATAACCTCGCACCTGTGACCTCTGCTCACTTCCTCGCTGGTTGCTTCTACGGCTCCCTTCTTGCTTCTGCGAGAACACACCTGCGATCCCCACTCTGCAGGTGCGATTACACCAGAAGCTGGTGAGCTTCAGCATTCCCCCAAACTTTAAATCGATTCGATAACCATCCAAAATTAACCCGAGGCCTTTAGGACCTAAACTAAACATACCAAAACAAGTCCTAAAACACGACATGAACTTAGTCGAGCCCTCAAATCACCTCGAACAGCATAAAAAACACGAATCGAATATAGATTCGAGCCTAATGAACGTTGAACTTTCGATTTCTGCAGACGACGCTGAAATCTATCAAATCACATCCGATTGACCCCAAATTTGGAACACAAGCCACACATGACACCACAGACCTACTCCAACTTCCGGAATCGAAATCCAACCACGAATATCAAAAAGTCCACTCCTCGTCGAACTTTCCAAAGATTCCAACTTTCGCCATTTAAAGCCTAATTCCACTACGGACCTCCAAATCACAATTCGGGCACGCTCCTAAGTCCAAAATCACCTTACGGAGCTAATAGAACCATCAAAACTCCGTTCCAGAGTCGTTTACTCAAAGTTCAACATCCGATCAATCATTTTAACTTAAGCTTTTCAACCTTGAGACTAAGTGTCTCGTTTCATTCTGAAATCTCACCGGACCCGAATTGACTACCCCGACAAGTCTCATAGCAGTTATAAATTACAAAATGAGCAATAAGTGGGGGAACAGGGCTACAGCTCTCAAAACGACCGGCCGGGTCGTTACACAATCAATGAAACCAGAGGGAAATTCAGCGGTATTGTTCTTTTATATAATAGATGCTATGGTATATTGTTCAAAGATACAATATATGTATATAGGATACTATTCCATTCTTTACTTTTAGTGCACATAGTATTCTTGTAATATACATAATAATAAAATTATTATTTTCTCATTTTCAGCATAAGCAACAAGATACTGATTTCTTACTTTGGTGAGATGCACAATGATTATGACTAGTTTGAAAGGGGCGACAGTGGGAATGATGCTGTACTTATTGGAGATAGCACACCCAAAGTGCCTTCTAGTATGTAAATCACATATTAGTTTTTTTTTTTTGCTGTTATTTTTTGAAAATAGTACTCTTGATTATATTTTTATATGTTTAGTGTCTGGTTTTGGTGGGGTTGGTCGAGAGGGTGGTTCCAGTGGTGTCAATGTGAACAGCAAGACATGGCGTAGTTACTGATGATTTGCATTCTGGTGAAATGTTGTATATGCATATTTTTTATTCTTTTTTATTTATTTAACTTTATGTATTTATGCGTTCACTAACCTTTTTAAACGTTTTTCAGCCCCTTTTGTAAATAAGCATGCTTGGATTCTGACTTTTAACTGTCTGCATCTGCAATTGATCAAATCACCGCTATTATAAGCTTACGACTGCATTCTCAAACTTTGTTGAAGCAGACATGCAATTGGGAGAGTGCGTATTCGTTTCCATGTACTTTTGTTTTCATGTTTTCTTAATTTTTGTTGATGTATTTCTTATCCATATCTTCTTTATACGAAATAGGGAAGTGTATTTACTTCGTGATAAAAAGTTGGACCCTTGTTTTGACTTTGAAGTTGAACAGATTGATGATAAGACGTTTTTCCACACATAAAACTATTCTGGCAGGCCACTGTCTAGTTAGGTATATGTACGACTTTTTATTTTTGTTTTTGCATTAGTTCATGCATATTGTTAGTGTTAGTCATGTTTTCTTCCTCTCTTTTTTGCAGCACTTGAATATTATATTCTATTATCTTAGGAAGAAAGCAAAATATGAAATTAATATGCTAATCAAAGTCACAACTATAAATACTCTTTTTAATAATATCATTCAAAGGGTTTACACAGAATTTGTAAAAGGCGGGAAACAAGATCATTTGATTGATAGATCAGATGATATCATGGAGTACATGAAAGGATTTAGGATGCATTGCAACACTAACATGGCACCAGGTTGATCATATCCTCTTTCCAATTAATTTGGCAGAAAAGTGGCATTGGATATTAGGGTGTGTATCATTCCATAAGAGATGTTTTTATGTATATGACTCTCTACGTAGTCGAAATCACAAAAAAAACTATTCAAAAGGTGGCAGAGGCATATGCTGTGTTGATACCCCTGTTTCTAGTTAGCATTGAATTTTATAACCAAAGAAGTGACATTGTAGTAGAAAATGGTCTACACATGAGAAAGGACTTGACTGATCCATTTGAATTGAACAAATTACAAATTTGCCAACACAACAAAATACGTAAGAATAGTTACCTTTTTTTTACTTTATTTTCCTCATTCATTTTAACATTTTTCACTACTACTCGATTTATATTCTATTCATTTGTTTTATTTATGAGATTGTAGAGTATATGTTGCATGCTTTGCTAAGTACATTATTGAAGGTCTTCCAATCCCTGTTGCCAATTTTGATGTGGATGGTCTTTGAGCTAGGTTTGGTATATTATTTTGGAACTATGGGAGGAACAAGGAGTTGCATGGTGAATCTGAGGCTCTAGTAGTAACAAAAAAGACTCGTGGAAAGACGCGCAAGAAATAGTATAGGTCTCTTTTTGATTTAGTCAATCGTAGCATGAAAAATTTACAGGATTTTAATAGCTTTTGGTGAAGTATGGTATTTTGCATTATTAGATTGTAAAAATGCTAGCTTTTAAAAGTGTGTTCTAGGAATACAATTATAATAGTACAATATGTTGCTATAATTGTTTTAATGTTAGAATCTATCTTCGGTTTGTTTTATTAGGCTTTTCTTAGGCTTCTTCAATAAAGTTATTGGTTTATTAGCAGTGCCTTTCGGAGATAATTTTCTCAACACTTGAAGTCAAGCCACTAGTGCAGGACAGGGCTTTTACAGCAGCTTTGTTAGTTCCTACTCCTACTGCCATTTGTAGTAGGAGGAGCACTATTAGTTTGCTGCAATACAACAACAGAAGTTGTTTTTATAGGTGTATTTTTTTTAAGGGAGTTACGACGTTCAAAAAGAGGAACTATGTTGCTATTTGGTTGAAGAACAGGGCGACTATTGATTTGAATGAGAAGAAATTTTTTTAGAAAGCGAATTGATTTTGAATTTGTATTGAGAGCAGTTTTTAGTTGTAGTTGAATCTATGAAATTCTGTACAAATTTTGCATTGCTGCACCAGTTGTATTCTGTAAAGATTTTGGTTCAGGTATATTAGTGCAGTAGAACAATATTATACCAATCAGGTATACAGATATACCATTTAGGTATTATATTGTATTTGAGTATCTTTTTTCCTGCAGCAACTAGATGTAAATACTGACATGAGTTGCAAAGTGTGTCAATTTTGTTGAGGAAGTATGTACAAATGTTGCATTTTTTTGGTGCACTACTTGTATTTCTGCACATATTTTGGTTTAGTCATATTAGTGCAATACAACTATATACCGATAAGATATACAATATACCATTCGAATATCATATTATATTTGAGTACTTTTTTGTTATACTTCAATATTGACATGAGTTGCAAAGTGTGCCTATTTTATTAAGGAAATATGTACAGATGTTGTATTTTTTTGGTGCACCACTTGTATTTCTACACATATTTTGGTTTAACCATATTAGTGCAATACAACTATATACAAATAAGGTATATAAATATTGGGCGTCACATTGTATTTGAGTACCTTTTTGTTATACTTCAATATTGACATGAGTTGCAAAGTGTGCCAATTTTATTAATGAAGTATGTACAGATGTTACATTTTTGCAACACTTGTATTTTAACCATATTAGTGCAACACAACTATATACCAATAAGGTATACAAATATACCATTCGGGCATCACATTGTATTTGAGTATCTTTTTCCCCTGCAGTAACTGCACGTAAATGGCTTCCAATTTGTTATACTTCAATACTTCATGACCTGTGAAGCGTGCCCATTTTGTTAACAACGTATGTACAGATGTTGCCTTTGGGGCACCAGTTTTATTTCTGCACATATTTTGATACCAATAAGGTATACAAATATACTAATAAGGTATACAGATATATCACTTGGGTATCACATTATATTTTAGCGCTTTTTTTCCTGCAGCAACTAGATGTAAATGCATCCCACTTTTATATACTAAATAGAAAATAAACAGATTCTTATTAAAAATACAAGTAGCCATATAAATTTTTTGTCAAATAGTAATTTGGCAAAGAATCACCATACCAAATATATGTCTAGTGCAAGACATGCATTTTATTCTTTGCAAATCAAATGATATGATTCTACGATATATGAGTTCTATAAAAATATTGAAGCATTATATCAATCCCTCTTAGGAATATTTTAGCACGTTCTCCGGTTGTGTCATTTTTTCCCCCCATATTGCACATGTAACTGTATTTCCTTCCCCACCTCCTATGCGTCTCTTTTTTTAGGTCTTCCTGGTTTGATTTTTCCTTTTGGCGGAAGTACCACCTGAGAATAGACATGCTCTAGAATTTACCACGTTGTTTCATCCGGCAAAGCGTTTACCGGTATCTCATATGTTTTCAGCAGGTAGTCTTTGTTGTAGTAATTCGAGCAATACTTGTATGAATCCATATGAAAGTTTTGTATAACTGCCATTGCATGTGGACATGGAATATCATCTAGCTGAAACCTTCCACAAGTGCAATTTTTTTCATTTAGGCGCACCTCATTACTTGTTTGGCCATCAATTACTTAATGTAAGAATTGAGTTGAAGGAAACATCTAATACAGTTTTAATTAAGAAAAGTCATTATCTGTATGAAGTAATAGTATCTTTGATTTGTTTTTGGCTCTTCCTAAAGTTCGTATTTTATGTTGTTCCACAGATGGAACATGCATGCACAATGAGGGACTTCTAGATAAACAATTGAAGTTGCTCTCCATATACCATCATGCCTGTCTGATACAATACACATTTCCTCTCTTTGTCCATAGATTTCTCTAAACTACACAAAAAACCACTTCCACGATGCATCGTTTTCCGAATCAACAATTGCATATGCAAGGGGTAGAATTTGTCCTGTAAAACCAAAGAAAAAATATTAGTTATGACACACAATATTAATATATCTTTTTATACAGTAGTATAGTCATAGGTAGGTACAGATATGTAGCAAAATAATTATATACTCTGTTGGTATACTTGTATACCATATTGGTATCATATGATATTTGAATATCTTAATTGCTGCTTTAACTAAATGTAATTGTATTGCATTTTTAAAATAGTAAAGTACATCAATTATTCAATACTGATTCTGAAACAACTTTTTTCTTACCCTCTGCGTCTTGCGTGGAACCCGTGATTATGGTCCCTCTATATGTTGACTTTAAAAAACTTCCATCAACTACAACTATTGGCCTATAATTGATCCATCCTCTAATCGATACATATATAGTTATGAATGCATACAAGAAGCTCCCATCTTCTTCAGTGTATAGTCGTGTCATTGATCCTGGGTTAGCGTACTCTAACATGTAAGATATACTGGTATTTTCTTGTATGACTGACTTGGTGTTCCTCTCAATAATTACATTGCTTTTTCTTTTGATTTCCATGGTTGCATGTAGCTTAAGTCCATACCATATGCTTTTTGGATGTCTCTCTGGATATCTGTTGGTGTATATATACTTTTCGGGTCAACAAGTTTATCTTGTACCACAACTGCAACAAAAGCTGAGACAGCTTGTTTTTGTGAACAAAATCTCTTATTGTTTAAATAATTGTGGACAGAATTGAAATCTGTCACTTTGAAAAGATTTGATGCTCGTAGGCTTGATGCTTTAAGTTTCCAAGTGCACCTTTCATCCACCCAATCAAGAGTATACCTGTTTATAATACAAATATAGTTATGTATCATGTTTTACTGATAAAAACACACACAAATAAGTATAATTCTATACTTATATAGTATACTCATATAGCATACTTATATACTATATCAATATCATCTTTTAATGATAAAAAAACAAAGATAAACCAGTATAATTCTATACTCACATAGTATATTGATTTACCATACGCATATACTATATCGGTATCATGTTTTACTGATAAAAAACACACACTCAAACCAGTACAATTCTATACTCACATAGTATACTCATATAGCATACTTATATACTATATCAGTATCATCTTTTACTGATAAAAAATACAAACAAACCAATACAATTCTATACTCACATAGTATACTGATTTAGCATACATATATACTATATCGGTATCATGTTTTACTGATAAAAAATACACACACAAACCAGTATAATTTTATACTCACATACTATACTCATATAGAATCCTGATATACTATATAGGTATCACATAGTTTTTTATTACTTGAAAAAATGCAGATGAACCTTCTTGGTCATGATTTATTAACCTGATATTGATATTTTTCTCTAACGGCATACTGTTCCATAACGAGAGCCAGCAGGTTCTTGTCTTTGTAAATTTTTCCTTTTTTAACTTTTTGATGAAATTGATCAGTTATGATGTTTGGATCATCAAGTTCTATACCGGTGTCATCTCCTTCTTACACATCAAAAGTACTAAAATCATATCACTGCTTTCAAAATTGTGAAATTTCTGATGAAATTGTAGCAACATCGAAACTGGAGGTGCTTGCAGCTATAGTATTTTTAGCAAACGACACACATAGTGGGAGTGTTTTCATCCCTGCACTTGATTTTTTCAATTCCATGTAAACACTAACACTCATATCGCTGCAAATTATAATTGGTGGATATCATTGAGCAATAGCATACTGAATAACTATTGTGTTACTATCCTTTTGCAGTTGCTTTGCAATCTCTCTGAGAAGTTGTTCAAATTTCCAACAGGTCTCTATTAGAATTGCATCAACATGAAAGTTTATGAAATTATGGTTATCATGCCATTCTCCACTATGCTGCAGCAGAATTGGTATATTTTCCATGATTATACATATTTGAAGTTATAACTACTTTTATGTACAAAATCGAATCTCGATAGTGCAAATTTTAACAGTGTTGACGTCAAATACTGAATTTCAATAGAATATTTTTTGAACTCAAATCAACTGTTGTGATTCAAACCTCCCGATCTACAGATCTTCAACTGAGAACAGAATTTTCAGTTAAAAATTCAGAAGTTTGTGCGCTAAACTTTTGTAATCTGCGAAATCAAAATCGAAACAATACGATGCGAATTTGAGCATCAAAAGTTTCAGCATCTTCGAAAGTCAAATCAGCTGCTATGATTTTAACAGATTGATACTTCTTCAAAATTTAAGGAGAAAAAGTCGAATTTGAAAGAGAAATCAACATCTTCGCTATGTTTTTTCACGCTTGCCATCTTCAAATCTTCAACAACGATTCTGTGATACTGGTGGAAATCTCAATTTTTTTTGCCCTAATTTTTGTGAATTTCTTCCAAATTTGAGCAGCTTTTCCGTTTTTATAGGTGGAGTATTAGTGTGTGTAGTTATTTTGAGATACTCTATTTGTTTATTAAATGGGTGGGGTATTGTAATTATTTAATGGGTAGAGCAGGGTAAATATTTTCACTTTTATGGGTAGTCCTGTCTTTTCCCAATAAAATGCTGTCAACACATTAAAATTATGTCCCACATCTGCTGCCGCTAAATCAAGGGATATTTTTAGCAACAGAAATAACGGTAGAGGCATTTTGGACTAATAGGTGAATGAAGGGTATTTTACCAAATAATATGGGTAATTTTGACCCTTTCTTGAATTTTGACCCTTTCTTGAATTTCAAATTACCCCTATTTTACCAAATAATAGTGGTAATTTTACCAGTAATTCCTCTTTTCAAGTATATCAGTGAAAACCCAAATCCTTTACCGAAATCGTTGAAAATATGAGTAAGTTTGAAAACAGTAATTTTTTCCGAAAATCCTTTCAACAATAAAAAAGATGTTCCAGATAGCCAATGTAACATATATCGTTATGCCCATATGTCAATATGTGTGAGAAGTCATGAATGACGTGATACCGTACAACATGAGGAAAAATGCATCTCTATGCCTGTATGTCATATGTGCATGTCAATGCAATGCATCTCAGAGATGAACTCATATGCTCACACTCTCAGAGTACTCAATCTCTTTGTCTCACACTTTCCACTCATCATGCTAAATCACTCGACATGCTTAGTCATTCGGTGCTGTATATGGCCAATCCAACCCCGAGAAGATCCATCCCGAATATATACATAGCAACTGCCAGTCAGTCACTCAATACTATATAAGGCCAATCCAGCCCGGGGAAGATCCATCCCCAAATATAAATGCTTCGGACAAGATCCATGTCCATGGAAGATCCATCCCTCAATATAAATCAACTGTGCTTACTGGGGGTGTGTGCAGACTCCGGAGGGGCTCCTTCAGTCGAAACGCTATATCACGCCAATCATGGTACAAATCAATATAACCTGCTGCGTCGTGCAGCCCGATACCATAATATAATCAATATAACATGCTGCGGCGTGCACCCCGATCCCATAATATCACTCACACTCAGGTCCTCGGCCTCACTCAGTCATCAATCTCTCCAGTCTCTCGGGCTCACAATGCCATGAAACTAGCCCAAAATGATTATATGATGTGTCAATAGATAGCAACACAGACTGAGATATGATATGAAATGAATGAACATGACCGAGTATGAAATTGCAATTTAAACGAGTAATTCAACAGCAATATGATCTCGGTGGCCCCCAACAGAATAAGCATGAAGCCTAGACATGGTTTCTATCATGGATCACAGCTGAATAGCTCTTGTACGTAAAGATTTCATGGTTACAGTAAAGACAAGGTAGCTACACGGTACCACAGGAATAACAGAGTCACAATTCACATGGTGCACACCCACACGCCCGTCACCTAGCATGCGCGTCACCTCAACACCAAACACATAGCACGTAATTCGGGGTTTTATACTCTCAGCACCAAGTTTAGAAGTGTTACTTACCTCGAACAAGCAAATTCCAATACCGAGCAAGCCAAGCGATGCTCCAAAATGCCATCACCCGCGTATCGAACTCCGAACGGCTCAAAATAGACAAAAGCAACTCAAGTAAATCACATAATGCCAAAAAAAACAAACCCAATCGATAAAGGTCGAATCTTTAATCAAAAGCCCAAAATCGCCAAAAAGTCAAAACTCGGGCCCGTACCTCGGAACCCGATGAAACTCATAAAATCCGACAAATCATTAAATTACGAGTCCAACTATACTTGTTTCACTCAAATTCGACTCCAAATCGATGTTCAGAACTCGAAAATCACATTATGAAACTTTATGCTAAAACCCCCAATTTCTCTTTTGGAACCCTCAATAAAATGCCAAAAATGAAGATAGATTCATGATATAAAATCAAAAATGATAGAGAACACTTACCCCAGTCCACATGGTGAAAATTGCTTCAAGAATCGCCTCAATCCGAGCTCCATAGCTCCCAAAACATAAAAATGGCCGAAACCCTCGAAATAGAGTACTTTATAAGCTGCCCAGGTATTCCTCTTACGCGAACGCGGGAAGTCCATCGCGTTCGTGATGAACAAAATATACTGCCACCAAAATTACTCTTCCCGTTCGCGGTACACTCCTCACGAACGCGACTCACAGCTGGCTCAGAACTTCGCAAACGCGGCTTCAACTACGCAAACGCAATGAAGAAGGCCTCCAACTCAACCCTACGCGTTCGTGATCCCTCATATGCGAATGCGAAGAAGACTTGCCCCAACTCTAAGAGAACACGTTCAACCTGTCATGAATGCGTTAAAGAAAATTCCCCAGTTCTATAAATCACTACGCGATCGTGGCCATTTCTTTGCGATCGCAAAGAACAACAGAAACATCATAAACCAGCAGAAACCAGCAACTCCAAGCCAACCCAGAATGATTCGAAACCACCCTGAAACTCGCCCGAGCCCCTCGGGACCCCATCCGAACATACCAAAAAGTCCCAAAATACAACACGGACCTACTCGAGGCCTCAAATCACACATAGCAGCATCAAAACAACGAATCACACCTCAAATCAAAATCTATGAACTTTGAAATTTCAATTTCCAAAACTCGCGCCGAAACATATCGAATCAACTCGGAATGAACCCAACTTTTGCACACAAGTCCCTAATAGAATACAAAGCTATTCCAATTCCCAGAACCACAATCTGAATCCGATATCCTCAAAGTCAACTTCCGGTCAACTATGAACTTTCCATACCTTCGAATTTTCAACTTTCGCCAATTTGTGCCGAAACCTTCTAGAAACATCCAAATGCAAATCTGGGCATACGCCCGAGTCTAAAATTACCATCCGGACCTAACAGAACCATCAAAACTCCGCTCCGGGGTCAAAGTCACAAAAAGTCAAACTTGATCAACTCTTCCAACTTAAAGCTTCCACAATGAAATTCATTCTTCCAAATCGATTCCGAATAACCTGAAAAACCAAAACCGACGATTTACATAAGTCATAATACATCATATGATGCTGCTCAAGACTTTAAATAGCTGAACGAATTGCAAATTCTCAAAATGATTGGTTGAGTTGTTACAGGAACCTATTAACCCTAAAAATGATAAAAATTGGCCCGTTAGCAGATGTCCTTCCATACGTCCTGCTAGTATCCCTATTGTGCAAGAAGATTGTGATTGGAAAAATGTTAATGCTTTGGCCCCAAATAAAGTGGAAAGGGTCACCTTAAGCTAACCAGGGTTCATGTACATTTACAAGTACCCTTTTACTTTAAGTATTGCCGAGAAATCGATCCCATTATTTTAGAGTTTGTCCACAACTACCTTTATTTGGCTCTGGTAGGTCCATTAATTTGGCTGAAAGTAGTTTGCCTTCAGGTACTATGTTCTCGGGCTAGTGAAACCCTCACTCTTGCTCATCTGATCAATCTCTACTCCGCAAAGATTTTCCGAGGAGGCATGATCAAACTTAGTAAATGAGGTCATCATGCCATCATCACCAGTGTTGATCACGATAATGATCATGGTTGGATGGAAATGTTCATTATCATTGCTACCGAAGACATTCTTCCGACGACAACACCTCCTATCCATGAATCTTGGAACTTTACTCGTAAGTTTTTCAAATATTCTTTTCCTACTTTGTTAAAGAAAATTCCCTCCTTTACTAACTTTTATTTCTCTTATTTCAGCTACCCGTTGGGTTCCACTATTGGTTCAGAACCTGACCCAATGGGTACAAAAGACTTTAGATACTTCCGCTCGGACTCTTGTAAGTGGAAAGAAATTTCATCCAAATTCAACTGGAAGGCCAAGAACCATGGTACGTAAACTTCTCTTTCTCCTTTTTAATCCCCAACATAATGTAGTACAAATTTGCTAACTTCCCTTCATAATACATAGGCCTTCCAAAAGGGTCCTCTTTCTGCCATGTTGTTGAGGTTTCTAATGACCCAATGGTTTCTCATCAATGAATTCGAGCAGCCATTGACCGGAAGAGGGCTCATGATGCCGCTCTTGCTTCCAGTGAAGGCCCATCTTCCCTGAGTCCCCAACCTAAAGAGAAAAAATAAAAGAAGACATACCTCTAAGGTTGAGATTCAGGAGAAGCCTTCCACAGAAGAAACCCCGATAGGACCGGTCACATTGGTCCTTGATGAAGAAGAAACCGAGGACGATGAAGAAGCAGTTTCCCTTCAAAGAAGAAGAAAAATTTCCCCTACTTAATCGGACACTCAACCGGAAGTCATTCGAGGGCTCTATATAGAAATGGAAATGGTTGAAAATGCGGAGTCCCATTTTCGAGCTCTAATTGTCGCTTCCGGTCAGAGGAGTTCTACCTCTGTTGTTCCTCCTTCTCCTACTTCATCACCAGCTGCAGTACCATCAGCTCCTACCTCACCACCGGCCCCACCTGAACATATGGAAGGTGTTCGTTCCCTCGGTCACCCGATCACGGGAACATTGAGAACACTTTCCTGGCACCTATCCAAAACTCCGATGGTAAACGTAGTGTCACTCTTTTAGTTTTGAATAAGTGCCACTAACTCTCCAAGCTGGTGGGAGTTGCCAACTACTTGAAGCCTTTGGATTCGAACAAAGACCAACAAAAGATGAAGGCCCTTTATGTGGAATGTCTGATCAATATCAACATACACTTTGCCACTCAGGTATTGTCTTACTCTTTTTTTCTTTCTTTTTCCCCTTACTAAACATTATCCTTAAAAACTTTATTCTTTGACTTTTCATGCTAACCTCCTTGCCTCCTAGGGCTTGCAGAAGATGATCCAAGCCAAAGAAGTACTTGGTATGGAAGGGGATCAAATTGCTGTTGAACGAGATCAACTCGCTGAGCGTCTCCCGGCTTTAGAGGCAAAACTTGCTTAGATAGGCAAGCTTGAAGCCCGGTTAGAGAAATTCGAGCAAGAAAAGATGGTTCACACCAGGAATCCACTTAGTAGCATACATACCTCAAGGAGTTGAAGGTCAAGTGGACTGAGCTGCAGGATGCTATAACTGTGTCAGCCAAACGTGAGTCTGCTTTCATGGAACAAATCAGTAACTTGGAAGCAGCCTTACATTCCAAAACTGAGAGGCAACTGCTGCCGAGGAGAAAAGAGCTAGGATGGAGGAAAGAGTCAAAAAAGTCATGGAGTAGAACCGCGAACACACGAGGACAAATACTGATCTTTGTCGGACCTATGGCATCGTGAGGGCTGAAAACGAACAACTGTAGACCAAAATTAAAAGCTTCGAGCCAAACTCCAAGATCAAGAAGACTTTTTCCTCTTTGAGAAAATTTATGTGATTTATCACACGAGGAGAAAAACCTTAGAGGATGCCAAAAAAGGAATTTCAAAAACATGGATGACTGCATTGCTAAGGCTCTTGAATTGAAGACAACCGCCTTCAATAACATTCCTTCTTGGCCTACTACTTCAAGCTCCTCGAGCAAATGTTCTGAATCCTCGAGAACCGAAGATGAAGCTAAAGAAGAAGATAAGGACAAGGATGAAGGTACTGAACTGGATGCGGAACAACCTTCATCTACAAAAGATGCAGTAGAGACTTCTTTTCTTTTGGACTCCACCGACAAAACCAATTAATGTAATTTTTTTCTGTAACTATGCCGAAACTTCTATTGAGTTTGGAATTTTAGAAATAAAATACATCTCTTGCTTGCAGAAATATTTTTTTCCATTTGATAAAGTTCGGGAATTTCTTACATCCGATAACTTTTAATCCGGGCATTCATACTTCTGATTTTTATCCTTTAACTATGAGGGTTTTATAAGAGAGGGCCCTTATATTTACGGTGCTCTTGAAGAGGACGTCTCCTGTTCATTCCGGCACAAGCATTTGATGGCCAATTGCTGCAATTTTTGCAAAAATGGCCGAAAACCACCTTAAAACTCACCCCAGCCCCTCGGGCCTCATCAATACATCCCAACACGAATTTGCTCGTAAGCTCAAAACATCAAAATATCATCTAACTCGCTCGCTACCTCAAATCATCATAATAACATCAAAATTCAAGAATCAATCATTAAAAATCAATATTTTCAAGTTTGAAGTTTCATTTTCCAGTTTTTCACATAGTTTGCCAAAACAGCCTCGAGTACCCGGGACCCCAACCGAACATGCGTAAAACCTACCGAAATCGGTAAAACACTGATCAGAGGTCGTTTACCGTAAATGTTGACTGTGGTAAACTCTAGTTGTGTTTAAAGCCAAAAATCACTTTTTCTTTAAATTTTCACATATGAACTTTTCGAAAAATGACATGGACCACACACACAATTCATAATTATCAAATAAAGCTATGGGAGGTCTCAGAACACAGATAAGGGAGCTAGTACTCAAAATGACATGTCGGGTCGTCATATTCTCCACCTCTAAAAGAAACATTCATCCTTGATCATACATAGAAGTGTACTTGGTTTGGTAAAAAGATGTGGGTAGCTACTCCTCATATTGGACTCGGACTCGGATTCCCACGTAGCCTCCTCCATCAGCTGACCTCTCCAATGCACTTTGATAGAAGGAAAACTCTTAGATCTCAACTTTCGAACCTGCCGGTCTAGAGTAGCCACCAACAGTTCTTCATAGGCCAAATTTTCATCAAGTTGCACGGTGCTGAAGTCTAAAACATGTGACGTATCCTCATGGTACTTCTGAAGCATGGAAACGTGAAATACCGGATGTACCCCTCGCTAGGCTAGGAGACAATGCAAGCCTATAAGGAACCTCCCAAACACTCTCCAAATCTCTAACTAGCCGATAAACCTCGGGCTCAACTTATCCTTATTCCCAAACCACATCACGCCTTTCATATGTGACACTTAGAGAAGAGCTTTCTCACCTTCCATGTAAGCCACATCTCAAACCTTCTGGTCCGTATAACGTTTTTGCCCGGACTGAGCTATACGAAGCCACTCCTGAATCATATTTACCTTCTCCAAAGAATCACGAACCAAGTCCATTCCTAACAATCTAGCCTCACAACAAACCAAC
Organism: Nicotiana obtusifolia; assembly: GCA_002018475.1. Lineage (NCBI taxonomy): Eukaryota > Viridiplantae > Streptophyta > Magnoliopsida > Solanales > Solanaceae > Nicotiana > Nicotiana obtusifolia. Next base: position 27,699 of record MCJB01048533.1, read on the forward strand.
TGGAGAGCAACATTGCCTCCCATATAAGGCCTCGTACAGAGCTATCTGGATGCTCGACTGATAGCTGTTGTTGTAGCGAACTCTACTAAAGGTAGAAAGTTGTCCTACTGATCCAAGAAATCTATTGAGCATGCTCGCAACATGTCCTCCAAAATATGAATAGTACGCTCAGACTGTCCGTCCGTCTGAGGATGAAATGCAGTACTCAGCTCGTTCCCCGTGCTCAACTCATGCTGCATGGCTCTCAAAAAGTGTGATGTGAACTACATGCCCCGGTCTGAATTGATGGAAATAGGTGCACCGTGCTGGCGGATAATCTTCCGGATGTAAATTTGAGCCAACCGCTCTGAAGAACAGGATGTCATTATCGAAATGAAGTGTGCGGATTTGGTCAACCGGTCCACAATATCCCAAACAACATCGTATTTCCTAAAGGTTTGTGGTAAGCTTACCACAAAGTCCATAGTGATGTGCCACTTCTACTCCGGCATCCCCAATATCTGAGTCGAGCCACCCGATTTCTGATGTTCATACTTCACCTTTTGACAATCCAAACACCGAGAGACATGACTAACAATATCTTTCTTCATCTTCCCCACCAATAGTGCCGATTCAAGTCACGATCCATTTTTGTGGTACCTGGGTGAATGGAATACCGTGAATTGTGAGCCTTCTCAAGCATTAACTCTCTCAAGCCATCAATATTCGAAACACAAATCCAGCCCTGAAGCCGCATAACACCATCATCTCCAATCACAACCTCCTTGGCACCACCCCACTACACCGTGTCTTTTAATACCAACAAGCAAGGATTATCAAACTTGTGAGCCTTGATACGCTCCAACAATGATGACTGTGCCACAACACAAGCAAGAACCCAACTAGGCTCCGAAACATCCAACCTTGTGAACCGATTACCAAAGCCTAAACATCCATGGCTAATAGCCTCTCCACTGCTGGTAAAAATGCCAAACTACCCATGGTCTCTGCCTTCCTACTCAATGCATCAGCCAGTATATTGGTCTTCCCCGAATGATATAATTTGGTGATGTCATAATATTTCAGTAACTCTAACCATCTTCGTTGATGCAAATTAAGATCCTTCACCTTGAACAGATGTTGGAGACGCTGATGGTCAATATAGACCTCACATGGGACGTTGTGCCTCCAAATTTTGAGCATGTGAACAATGGCTGCTAACTCCAAATCATGCATAAGGTAATTCTTCTCATGAACCTTCAACTAAAGAGATAAGTAGGCAATCGCCCTACCATCCTGCATTAATACTGTGCCAAGTCCAATATGTGATGCATCATAATACACAGTGTAAGATTCTGAACCTGTGGGCAACACCAACACTGGGGTTGTAGTCAAGGAAGTCTTGCGCTTCTAAAAGCTTACCTCACAATCGTGGGACCATCTGAAAAGAGCACCCTTTTGGGTCAACTTGGCTAATGGTGCTGAGATAAATGAAGACCCCTCCACGAATTGGTAATAGTAACCCGCCAAACCCAAGAAGCTCTGAATCTCTGTATAGGTCTAGGCCAGTTCTGAACTGCCTCAATCTTCTTAGGATCCACCTTGATACCCTCGGAAGACACAGCATGACCCAAAAAGGTAACCGAGTCTAACCAAAACTAACACTTCGAAAACTTGGCATATAATTGAAGATCCTCTAAAGTTTGAAGTACAATCCATAGGTGCTACACATGCTCTTCTCGACTGCGAGAGTAAACCAAAATACATCGGCGAAGACAATCATGAACGAATCCAAATACGGCTTGTCACTCGGTTCATCAACTCCATGAAGGCTGTTGGAGCATTAGTCAAGCCAAACGACATCACCAAGAACTCGTAATGACGATATCGAGTCCTAAAAGTCATAGGGACATCCGATGCCCTAATCTTACCTGATGGTAGACAGATCTCAAGTTAATCTTAGAAAACACCTTGGCACCCTGAAACTAGTCAAATAAATCATCAATCCGTAGCAACAGATACTTGTTCTTGATAGTGACCTTGTTCAACTACTGATAATCTATGCACATCCTCATTGTTCCGTCCTTTTTCTTGACAAACAACACTGGAACTCTCCAAGGTGAAACATTCGGTCTAATAAATCTCTTGTCAAGCAAATATTGCAACTGATCCTTAAATTCTTTCAACTTAGTTGGATCCATACGGTACAATGGAATAGAAATAGGCTGAGTGCCTGGAACCAAATCAATGGAAAATTTGATATCCCTGTCGGGTGGCATACATGGCAAATCTATAAGAAACACCTCAGGAAACTCACTCACAACTGGTAGCAAATCCATAAAAGGAACCTCTGCACTAGAATCACGAATATAAGCAAACTATGCCAAACACCCCTTCTGGACCATATGCCGAGCCTTCAAATATGAAACCAGCCCTGCTAGTGGAGTGACCTAGAGTCCCTTTCCACTCTAATATAGGCAACCCCAATATAGCTAAAGTCACAGTCTTGGCAGGATAATCCAAGATAGCTTGATACGGGGACAACCAATCCATACCAAGAATGACTTCAAGATCTACCATATCCAACAATAAAAGATCAACTACAGTATCAAAGCCATTAATAGTAACAACACACGTCCTATACACCTGATCAACTACTATAAAGTCTCCAACCGGTATAGACACAGATGCAGGGACATCAAGAGAATCACATGGCATACTCAAATGCGAAGCAAAATATGAAGAAACATAAGAATATGTAGAACCCAGATCAAACAACACGGAGGCATCTCTATGATAGACTAAGATAATACTTTTAGTAACTGCATCAAATGACTCTACCTCAGGTTTAGTTGGAAAAGCATAACAACGGGGCTGAGCCCCATCAACCTAACCTCCACCTCTCGGACGGCCTCTCATAAGGTTGGCCTCCACATCTAACTGTCTGACCACAACCTCGGGCTACCTAACCCCCGCCTCTAGCTGGCTGTGTGAGTAGTAGAGCCATTCGTGTTGGAATCATGGCACGAGTGCCCTACTGTGGCGTGCTTCTCTACGACTTCAAGCAAAACTTTGTGACGTGCCTCAGATCCCCACAAGTATAACAAGCCCTCAGCTGACATCACTCCTGACCCTAGAACTATCTCTATTGACCTGAATAACCACCTTAATAACTCTATATCAGAGGTGCACTAACCGGAGCTGAAGCTCGGACGAGATACATATGCATTGTGGCTGACTGAGGCACCATAGGTGACTTGTAGAGCTAACTGGACTAGCCTGATAGGATGGCCTCTACCAAAGAGCCATTGCCTCCAAATGAGGCACAACTGAATCCTCCAAAATGATGTGGCCTCTTGTCATATGTCGTCTCCCTAGCCTGACCTCTGATGCGCTCGATCCTCCTGGCGATCTCCACTACCTGAGTGGAAGAAATTTCATCCTCGGTCTCTCTGGCCATTTGTAGACTGATGCCATATGTAAGGCTATCTAAGAAACTCTGCACCTTCTCCCTCTCAGTAGGGATCAGGATAGCTGCATGGCGTGATAAATTCACAAATCTGGTCTCATACTGAGTAACATCTGCTATCCTGCTGAAGGCGCTCAAACTAACTACAGAACTCCTCTCCCTAGGTGAAGGGGATGAACTTCTCTAAGAACAACTACGAGAACTGAGCCCATGTGAGAAGAGACGAATCTGCTGGCCTACCCTGTACATACACCTACCACCACCTTTTGAAAGAACCATGTATCTGAAACACTGTGAAATCAACTCTGTTGGACTCCACTATACCTATGTTGTGCAATATC
>MCJB01048533.1:32576-46949 GCA_002018475.1 Nicotiana obtusifolia
ACCAATGTCAGGATCTGCACAAGAAGTGCAGAAGCGTAGTATGAGTACAATCGATCCAATATACTCAATAAGTGTCGAGCCTAACCCCGACAAGGTAGTGATAAGGCTAAGACGAGACACCTGCTATAAACCTATACAGTTATAATCAATAACAATGGAATAACGAGTAAAAAAACCAAAGTAACAACGGGATAGGGGCATATGAAAGGGGCAACAATCGGAAACGTAAAGTAAAGTATCACAGAGTAAACATATTTCAAAAGTATTTAACAAAAACCAAAAAGCCAAGTACACATTCCAAATATCAAGTAAAAACAATGAATTCAATAAATTGCACGACATCACCCTTCGTACTTTTAGTCTCTTCCTCACCATATAATATAAACGCAAATGCACGATGTTGCACCCTATTTTGCACAGGTCAAAGCAAAATACAACTTGTGGTTCCTTTGAGGTTAATAAAGAAAGAGTGACCACCTAATATTTAAAGGTATACTAGGATACCTATAAGTCCATAAAAATCAACATCTTAATGGTCTGCTAAACCAGTGAGAATTCGGGTAAGGGTTCTAGTTATTCTAAGGGAAAGGTATTAGGCATCCCTTAAAATCCATATTAAAATAGTTCCTTAAACTTAGGCTAAATACGAGGAAAGAATTGTTTATATCCTAGTCAATTAGTGGTTAAGGTTGCTAAAGGGGCCTATATGAAATCCTAATTAAAGTGATAAAATGCTTAGTCTTACTAAAAATGCTTGATTCGAAAATAGGTTTATAGCTTTAGAAAAGAATGTTTAATTTTAAAACTAATCTGTAAGACTTATTGAAAATAATGACTTGTATAAAAGAATGCAAGTGTATACTAGTGCTCAGCCTTTATGAACCAAAACGTATATACCTTGTAAAACTACATATCGATTTTGTATCATGAAATTATCCCTTTTCTAAAATATTTTGTGCCAACTTTTCCTAAGTGATTCAACTGAAGACTTTCAATTCTCTTAAACTTGATTTAATTCTGCAAATGCTTCTATAGAAAACGCGTCAGAGAAACATAAGTGAATGAAATAGAACTTTATTGATAAAGTTGACGATACATATTCAAGTTTTTGAGGTTATTAACTTTATAAAGTTAAAAAGTTATCTTAATCATATTTACCTTTTACCCTACGAGATTTTGATTATCCTATGATCATTTTCTAAACAACCACAACAAAGATAAGATCACATAACATCACTGTTAGTTTCATAGTACAACATATATATAGATACATGCTACCAACAGTAGTAATATATAGTAAAGGAAGGGAACTGGACTTAGTGGTGGACTGGACAATTATTCAGGCTCAATTTAAATTCAACCAGCAATAGGCTTCAATAGACATGGATGCGATTAGGAGAGGCGGCCTAATTAATTGAATTTGGGCCAATGTTCACAATAAACTCAGCAAGCCCAATATGCTCATGCAAAAGAGAGGGAACTTAATTAGTACTTGCAGATAGAAGGCAAAAGTAGAAATATAAAAACGAACATAAGTATGATCTAAAGTAAACAAAGCAAGCCAAATTTTATTTGTGATATCCCTCTAGAGATTAACCAAAGCTGATAACCATTGGTTAGAGTGAACTACTTTTCACTTACAAGGTTCCCCAATGAACCACTAGCACTTCAGAGTTCACAAGGGTCTCTAGGGCCCCGAGTAGTGCTTGTGCTACGGTGGGGTCCCTTGGTAGTGAAATTAGGTCCACAACAAGGCCATTAGCTATTGAACTTTATTCTTCCATAGAGGTTTGAATACAAAATATTGACTCAAAACTTCAATAAAACAGGTTGGTCAGGTAGACCCAAACAATTAACATGAAACAAGCTTTTAAACACAAAAGGCCTAATGAAACATGACATTATTTTAAGAACTCAGTTAGGTGAAGGCACAAGCAATTTCAGAATAACACCATATCAAAGAGCATCATTTTATGATTGAAGAACTCATCTAAACAAACACATAATCAGGAGGATAATTCATGATCTCCCTTCACTCAGTATCAGGCAGCCTAGGTTAAGTATTTTAGACTTAGAATTAACCTCGCAAAGGTCATGCTAACAGAGAAAACAACAATAGCTATTAAACGGGATATGGTGATCAAATTTTGATCTTAAATAGGACCCTATAGGTATGGTATCTAAAACAAGGCAACATTATGATAAGAAGAGTGGGATTTGTATTAAAGACAACAAGGAACTTAAATCAACAATGGTTTAAACTAACAGTCCAAGCAGTGCAAACTTTAACAGCCTATTGTGAACTTAGACCAAAAAACCTTATAGGCATGACTTTCATAACAAAACAATAGTATGGTGATAAGAAATATCATTTGCATACCAACAAACAAATAAATGTCTTCAAAGCAGCAGAGGTTTTAGCCAACAAAGTAAGATCATTGTCAAACCATGAACATGTAACATCCTAAGTAAATAAATCTCACAACATACTTCATATCATGTTCATTCTAACTAGGTGAGAAAAACCACGACTGTCAATATAAGATTCAACACACATTAGACTAATCAAATAGAATAACTACACATGATAAGTTATGAAAAAATTAAATCATTGAAACGAATTTAATGAAGGCGCACTGACCTTCCTTAGGGTAGGAAACCAAGGTCTTGACTTTAGCCATTAAAAACTAGTTCCCATAGTCAGCTCAAGAAAAGATTAGCTTGACTAGAATTGAAAGAAATGAAAGAATTGAAAAAATTTGAGCAAATAGACAGATATTTTAAAGCTTTAGTGTAGTTGCATTTATTTATGTTGATTCGTTGTTAGGTGAAGGCATTAAAGCTAGTATTTATAGCCAAAGATTGGGGCTTTTAAGGTTTGTATTTTTGAACTCTCATATTCAAAATCGATAGATAAGAAAGAACAATAATGAGCATTGATGAAAGAACTTATGACGATATCAAGGGAAAAAGATAAAAAAAATCAGTGAGAAAAGAGAGTGAAGATTTACCTTCTCAAAAGTGACGAAATAGACTAGCCGTTTGAAGCCGATGACGTCTGAACAAAGCCTTTACCCAGAGGTCCCTGTGTTTGACCTCTAGGTCGTCAAACGTCACGATGAGGTCAAGATTCCTCCAAAAATCTGAAAGGTGCATGCGAGCTTTAATGATGGATTTGAAAAAATGAAGGCGTGATGGTGATGTTATGTGTCTTTCATGTTTGAATCTAGGGTTTCAAATTTTGATATTTTAAAAGAGATGATGGAAATTGAAATAATTTCAGCTGAATTCTCGGCTAACATGATGATGGTGGTCTCACAATGGGCTTACAGTGATTTTGCACTCATTTGTGATAGGTTTTAGGGAATTTAAAGGTTGGAGAGGACGAGAGAGAGATGAGAGAAATGGGTAATGGGTTGGCTGGTAAATGAGTGGATTGATTAGGGTTTAAGAGGTCTTGTATGTTTTAAGTGAGAGAAAGAAAGTGGATCGTTGGATGTGATGGATCAACGGCTCAGGAATTTGCACTAAACATAAAAGAACTTCAGTCATGGGGAATAAAATGGGGGCCGTTGGATCATTTTGGTCCAATGGTTGAGTTTAAAACTGGCAGAATTAAAATTAAAAGGGAAAAGAATGATTAATCTGGACCGTGATATATGTGATCAACAGTCCATGTGGGGTGTGTTTGTTTTGTGTGTTGGTTTGAGCTGCTGACATGGAAAAACGGGATTGGTGGAGGGACTATTGCATGAATTGCCAAATAGAAAAGGGTGGTTGTATAAACTTTTGGGCCTTGACGGGTCAAAGACACCTTTTGGGCCATCTTGTTGGCCTTTTGTAAGAAAAAGGTTGAAAAAATATATTGAACATATAGCCATTATAATTAGAATCCATTTATTGCAAGTATAATCCATTTAAATTTTAACCCCTTTTTCCAATAAGATATAATAAAATATAATTAATGAATATAATATTAACAAATTGTTATAAGCTAATTTCATATTTTCAAAATAGTTAAAATATATAATATCTATATTAATATATTTTTGTAATATCTATATTACAAAAAGACGATTGGTTAATTAATTAAAATAGCAGCAAAAAATTAAAATAACAGGGGTGATATAGCTGTAAATCTTAAGATTAAATTACTATTGTATAATTATGGGCATATGATTAATATTAATAACCATCATTAGTGCTATTGTTACTTAATATATATATATATATATATATATATATATATAAAATACTTTTTAGAAAAATAGGTAACTTGAATAATAATTTAAAAAAATATCTTACTACATTATTGTTGATCAAGAAGCGTAATAAGTTAATTAGAAAAAAAGAGGGTCAAAATTGGTCGTCGACAACTGCCCCTCATTTACCAAAGATGATAAAAGAGTCTAGGGGCAAAGAAATTGACTCAATGACCGATTTTGCCCGGACTTTAGGCACATATTGCAGAGAAAGCATATTGGGTTGTGAAAACAATGAACTATGAAATTATGGCCAAATTCTGGCTTTTGAATCACCTACATACCTTGGGTCAACAAGGATCAGGCCATATGTATATTTGGAATGATGATTTGAGGAGGGTTATGCTTGAGGGATTGCCCCAGTATCGTGTTATGACGATACTGTAAGACGAAGAGATTTGAGATTCAAGACGGCTTCTGAGTTGCATCTTGATTAGAGATTTTGATAGTTCGGACTTTACTGGTCGAGTTGTGCTAGAGACCGATTTCTTGGCTTGCTTATGAGTTTGACGTCCCTCATCAGTGATATGACCTAGTTTGCTGCTTAGGCAGTTCCACATTGTAGTGTCTGACCTGCAATAGGAACACACATACCCATATATTCTGATGGAGATATAATGTAAATATATGAAATGATAATGCCTGGCTGCCAGCAAACCTTAATTTGGGATCTCTGGGCGATGTGATGTTTGAATTTGAAACCTTCGAGTCGTGGAGCATTATTTGGGATTCCGGGGACTAGGTATTTTTTTAAGCCTTCGAGCTGTGGAGTATTATTTAGGATTTCGGGGAGTGGGTGTCTGAAATTTGACTTTGAGGGTTAGCTAAGCTGTGTACCATTCGAAAGTTGTCGGAGCATTTGACCTTGAACTTTGACTTTGAATTTTGACTTTGAACTTTGACTTTGAATCTTTGAGTGATGGAGTATTTGGCTTTAAGCCTTCGCATGGAGGAATGTTTGAATTTGAATCTCCAAGTGGTGGAGTGTTTGGCTTTGAACTTTGATTTTGATCTTTGACTTTGCATCCCTACGTGGTGAGAGGTTTGAAATTTGAAATTAACGAGAATGTAAAAGCGCCTGTAAGTTGCATAATGAAAAAGTAAAAACATTCGAAATAAAACAAGGATAGAAGAGAGCATGCCCAAGAGATACTTTTGACTGCAGAACCATTTTTCTAAGTTTGGCCCCTCTGGTTAGTGGAACTAGATTTGCGGCTGTCGATCAGCGAGACTTATGATGTAATTTGAATGAACTAGCCTTCAATTGGCGAAGCTGGCGACAAGGTTTGCAATGATCTATTTGAAATCTCGGATTTGGCGGAGCGACGTGATAGCTTTACAACCAATGGTGTGTCCTGGTCAGACAGTGCAGCTGTACAATGGGCTCCAATTGGTAGAGCGGGTGGTGCGCTCTGTACATTGTGCTTCCATTGGCAGAGCTAACGGATGATTGTACAAATTGCTCTGGTTGGAAGAGCACACGCTGCAACCTATACAAGGTACTCTGATTTGTAGAGTGAACGGTGTGGTATGTACAATAGACTCTGATTGGCAGAGCAAGTGGGTAACTCTAGTTGTATTGGAGGTTTGGCTCTGGGATACCTGCAGAAGTTGAAAGTTAGCTTTTAGGTTTATGAGATTGAAACGAATTAAGTAATGAAGTAAAAGAGAGTCGAAAGCTCATGAAGATTGTCGTGAATTTGGCAATGATTCCGATTCTACCTGACGCCATTTGGCCGCTGTCAGTCTTGCGCTCAAGGAAAAATTGTTAGTGGGGAGGGGTGTTTATTTGTGTTGACCGTAAACTTGTCCTTGCTCTGGATTTCTTCATGCTCCTTTTGACTATAGTGAGTTATGCCATGAGGTTTGGCAGGTGGAAAAGTAGGACATGCATTTTTTATAAAATAATTTTGAAAAATCATTTATATTTATGATAAATGTCGTTGTTCCGAACTATGAGATGTTTAGAAACCCCTCTTTCATGCAAATATCATATCTTGATGACTGTCCTTCGCTGGCGGTGCCTTTCCAGATGTGCCCCTGATGACAAATTCCTTTTGGTATGTAATAATTTCCTAATCTAGACAATACATTACAAAGGTTTTCCTAGGGTATTGACTGAACCATTTCAGGTTGCCTATGTATCTAAAAGGAATTAGGTCTAAACGTAGTTCGAGGGTATGAATAAATAAAACATTTAAGACCGAGCCTAAATCAGGCTGCCTACGTAGTCAAACGGAATAAGTCAAAACGTTGTTCAATTACAATTGGTGTAGAAATGAATAAAAAAAAAAAGATTTTAAAGTGATACGACGGAGTCTGACTCAGACTGCCTACCTATCCAAATGGAATCAGGTCAAACGTATTATAATAAACGATCGAATCTAATGTGGATTGCCTACGTATTCCCATAAAAGGAAATCAATTCATGGCATAGTTCTGAATACATGGAAATAATATTTGGATTTTCTATTACAAATAGGACTGGACCCTATGTGGATTGTCTACGTATCCCACAGTGGGAAGTCAGGTCAAGCGTAGTTCTGTTACATAAAAACCTAATTTAGTTGTCTTGAAATGTAGTACTTCTTGATTGCGTCTGAATTGACGGGCTTTGTGCTCACCCTGCCATCCATTTCTGCTAAGAATAATGCTCCACCTGACAGTACCCAATGGATCACATATGGACTTTGCCAATTTGGTGCAAACTTTTCTTTAATTTCCTCTTAATGGGCAAATATCTTCTTTAAGACCATCTTCCCTGGTGTGAATTGCTAAGGTTTCACTTTCTTGTTGAATATCTTGGCCATCCTATTTTGATAAAGCTGACCATGATAAACTGCATCCATCATATTCTGATCAATAAGAATTAGTTGTTCCTGCTTGATACATATCCATTCTGCGTTGTCTAACTTGGCATCCTAGATAATCCTTAAAGAAAGTATCTCGACCTCTGCGGGTATACAACTTCTGTACCATATAACAACATCTATGGTATTGCCCCGGTATATGTCCTCATTGTAGCGCGATAACCAAGTAGTCCAAATGATAGTTTCTCATGCATTGTCTGTGGTTGTCTACTTTCTTTCGCAAGATCCTCTTGATGTTTTTGTTGGCTGCTTCAAGTGCTCCATTAATCTGCGGTTTGTAAGCCATGGAATTGCAATGAACAATTCTGAACTTCTCACAAATTTCCTTTATGAGATCACTGTTGATATTGGTCGCATTATCAATTTATAAATGACTTTGCGATCCCAAATCGTCATACTAATGTTGTTATGGATGAAATCTGCTACCACCTTCTTCGTAACAGCTTTATATGTAGAAGATTCAACCCATTTGGTGAAATAACCATTAGCCACTAGGATGAAACGATGCCCGTTTGACGTGGCCGATTCTATGGGTCCGTTCACATCCATGCCCCAAGCGGCGAACGACCAAGGAGAACCCATCACATTTAGCTCATTTGGTGGAAATAATGAAATCCTCGTGAATCTGACACTGATGACATTTCTGCACAGAGCGAATGCTATCCATTTCCATGGTCATCCAAAAGTATCCTGCCCTCAGAACCTTCTTGGCTAAGGTGAATCCATTCATATGAGGCCCGCACGTCCCTGCATGTATTTCTTCCAACAATCTTGTCGCTTTAGCATCATCTACACACCTTAACAGGCCCAAGTCCGGGGTCCTCCTGTATAGAACTTTCCCGTTAAGGAAAAAGTGATTTTCCAGTCTCCTTAGTGCTCGCTTCTGACCGGTAGTAGCATTTTCTGGGTAATCTCTTGTCTCAAGGAACCTTTGATATGATGATACCAAAGGTTGCTATCTGGTTCTTCATCTACGTGAAAGCAGTATGCATGTTGGTCCCAGATCTCCACTTCAATAGGGTTAATGTAAGTTCTTGTCTGGGTGTTGAATTATGGATGACAATGTTGCAAGAGCATTGGCAAATTCATTCTGGATTCTGGGAACATGCCTGAACTCGATCTTAGTGAACTTCTTACATAATTCCTTCACACAATGCAAGCACGGAAGAATCTTGACATTCTTGGTAGTCCATTCTCCTTGGACTTGGTAGATGAGCAAATCAGAATCTCTTATGACCAAAAATTCTTTGATGTTCATATCGACCACTATCTGATCCCAAGGATGCACGCTTCGTACTCCGCCATATATTTGTACACGGGAACCTTATCTTGGTCGAAATTGGGTAATGTTGTTTTGATTAGAGACTAAGACTGCCCCGATCCCTACTCCCTTGAAGTTTGCAACTCCATTGAAGAACATCCTCCACCTCAGGTAAGACTTTGAAATGTCTTATCTTGCGAATAGTACCTCTTCATTTGGGAAATTTATGGCAAGTGGCTCATTTTTTTGTCTACTAGGTTTTCTGTAAGGTGATCCAATAGAGCTTGTCCCATAATGGCTTTCTGCGGCACGTACACAATGTCAAATTGACTAAGAAGGATTTGCACTTTGCTATCTTCTCAGTTGGCATTCGCCTCAAGAAGATGTACTTGAGCGACAGGTAGTGCCTCAAATTCTGGGCGATCCAAGTTAAAGCAGGGCACGTCCATTCCAACAAGGTATATCTGGCTTCGTGCGACATGAATTTCTTGCTTAGGTAGTAAATAGCCTGCTCCTTCTTTCCGGTCTCATTGTACTGCCCCAACATGCATCCAAATGCACTATCCAAAATGGATAGATATAGCAACAATGGCTTTCCTAGTTTGGGAAGAACCAACACTGGCGGGCTAGACAGGTACTCCTTGATTCTGTCGAAAGATTTTTTGCATTCCTCCATCCATTTTGTGGCAGCATCTTTCTTCAATAGCTTGAAAATTGGTTCGCATGTTATTGTTGATTAGGCTATGAACCGACCAATGTAATTCAATCTCCCAAGGAAGCGCACTACGTCCTTCTTGCTTTTAGGAGGAGGAAAGTCTTGAATAACCTTAATCTTTGAGGGATTTAACTCTATCTCTTTCCTGCTGACAATGAAACCCAATAATTTTCTAACGGAGACTTTGAATGCCCACTTTGCAGGGTTCAACTTTAAATTGTACCTTCATAACCGTTCAAAGAACTTCTGTAGGTCACGTAAATGATTTGTGCTCTTTCGTGACTTGATGATGATGTCATTCATATATACTTCAATTTCCTTGTGGATCATGTCATGAAAATGGGTAGTCATTGCTCTCATGTAGGTGGCACCAACATTCTTGAGGTCAAATGGCATGATCCTCATTGTGGTGAATGCTGTCGTCTCTACATCTTCTTCGTGTACCAAGATCTGGTGGTATCCGGCGAAACAATCCACGAACAATTGTAGATCGTGTTTTGCGTAGTTGCCAATAAGAATGTGGATATTTGGCAGAGGAAATACATCCTTGGGAATGAATTTGTTGAGATCTCAGTAATCCACACATATCGTACTCTTCACGTCCTTCTTAGGCACCGGTACTATGTTGGCCAACCAGGTGGGGTAGTTCGTGACTCTTATCACATTCACTTCTATTTGCTTGGTGACTTCTTCTTTGATTCTTACATTCAAATCAGGCTTGAGTCTTCTGGGTTTCTGTTGAGTGGTGGATTGGAAGGATCGGTGGGCAGTCAATGCGAGACAATATCATTACTCAACCCAACATGTCATCATATGACCAAGCGAACACATCAATGTATTGCTGAAGTAGCTCAACCAATTCTCTCTTCTGTTCTGCTTCTAGGTGGATGCTGATTAGAGTTTCCTTTAATTCTTCTTCATTCCCTAGATTGATCACCTCTGTCTCCTCGAGGTTGGACTTTTTCTGACTTTCTAACTGTTTAATTTCCCGCGGTAGATTCTCAGGCATCATACTTTAATCATATTCCTCGTAATATGGCTCATTGCTAATGCTTTGTTCAAGGGTTTTGTTACATGTCATAATCATGGAACATAATTTTTTTTTTAGTTTGATCACAGAACTCCCAACAAACTAGAGATGGACTGGCTGTCCAATTATGTGAAGTCTCTCCTGGTTCAACATCCCTAATAGTCAGTGTCTTGATGTCAACTCTACCACAACATTCCTCGCTCATTGCCACATATAACCTTCCGATCCCATCGATGATTTCCTCTTCTTGCCTTGAGCATTGACCCAGACTCAAAACATGCTCTGGCATAAAATCTTTCTTCCCAGGGTCACTATTATGGATTCCTCCGATTGCAGGATGGTATCCTAAATTGGTAGTACCCTTCTGCTGCTTTAGTTGAAGTGGCTCAGTTATCCCATCTGATCTGGCCCCCAGCCCAGATCCTGGCTTGTACCCGTATTTCATCATCTTCCTGTTCGCCATCCTTGACCCATGTTGAGACTGTGTGTTTTGATGCCATTCATTCTTCTTGATTTTCATTATTTGCATGATCTCGATCGCATGGAAAGTGACCCTATCTACCTCTATGAAAGGAACCGCGTGTTCTGAATAAGCTGGATGACTCTATTCTCCATGTATCACTATTCCCTGACAATCCCATTCAAACTTAATGCATTGGTATAGAGTGGAAGGAACTTCTCTTACCATGTGTATCCACGACCTCCCAAGTAAGGCTGCTTTGTGGGCCGGGCCTGGCTCGGGACCGTGGTCCTGGTGGGCCAAACGGCCTCGTGGGCTGGTCCTAACGGGCCTAGCGGTCCTACAGCCCGTGACGGGCCGGTCCAGACATAAAGCCCACCAGGCCCGGACCGTTAGGCCTGGGACTGCCAGACGGGCCTGGTCCGGGCCCAACGGTCAAATTTCAAAAAAAAAAAAATTTTTTTTCAAAAAAAAATGGCCAACGGCCAGATTTTTAAAATCTAGCCGTTGGGCCATTATTTGACCGTTTTTTGTTCAGAAAATAGCCATTTTGGCCCCCAAACTTTATTTTAACTCCAAACTTTTTATAAATACACTTTTTACCTATTCTCAACTATAAATACCCCCTCATTCTTTCATTTTTAGTCACAAATTCTCTCAATATCTCTCTAATTATTTTCATAATTGCTTACTTTGTTATTCCAATTTCGTGAAAAATTGTCAAGTTGGTGAATTGAAATATTTAAGTCTTCAAGTCTTCAACGATATTCAATTTTCAAGAAGTTGTTCGTCAATTCGGTAAACTCATTCCAACTCTTTAATTTTTAATATTGTTGTTGTGTTTGTTTTATTTAGTGTAATTATAATTAATATGGATTTTTCATTGAAAAAAATATTTGGTGGTAAGGGTAAGGGAAAATCAAAAATTGGTCAATCTAGTAGTCAAGCTACTCCTCCTCCCCCTGTTACCCGTCCTTCTCCACCTATTATTCTAGATAGTGATCACCCTTGTTTTCAATTTTCGGATAGTCAATTTTGTCATGATGTTGCACCAGGTCATCAATTAGATGAACAAACGATGAACGTTCTTTATCCTAATGAAACTATATTCGAAAATGATGATTTAGATGAAACCCAACCGGATTTAGATGATACACCTACTAGTCCTATTAATAACCCAACTGATGCCTCGCCTAACCCTCCTTTAGTAACCCCTACATTTGATAGAAGACCTCCTAGACGGGCCGAAACATCTCTTGTTTGGAACTTTTTTACTCAACTAAGAGAAAAAAATAAGGCTAAGTGTAAAAGTTGTGGGTCTTTGTTGGCTCATAAATTTACTGGCAACCGTAGCGGTACGGGTAGTTTGACTAGTCACATATTAAAACACCCTAGAGATAAATAAAGATATTTACAAATGAAAGCTGCGGAAGAGGGGACGGGTGTAGGTAATCCGACTCACACTAGTACAAGTTCAAATCTAGTCCAACTGGGAATTAACACCGTTACCGGTGGAATTTTATATTACGATCCAAATAAGGATCGTGAAGAATTAGCAAAAATGGTAACTGTTATGTGCTTACCATATAGCTTTCCTTCTAACCCCCATTTTATACAATATATTAGAAAAGTTTATAACCCTACTTATAAAGGATGGACTCGTGTAACCGTAAAGGCCGATATTTATAAATATAAACACGAATATGAACAATATTTGCGATATTTATTTACTCATATAGATTGCCGCATTGCTATTACTATGGATATAGGTAGAAGTGCCAATGACTGTGACTATCTAACCATTACAAGTCATTGGATAGACGAGGACTGGATAATGCAAAAATGCATTATTGCTTATAGAATTATTAACTCACGCTACACAGGTAAATTTATTGCTAGCACAATATCAGATATTTGTAGATATTGTTGTATTAGAGATAAAATAATGTCTGTTACAATGGATAATGCTTCTAGTAACACCAATGCAATAGGCTTGCTTACAAGTTCTTTAAGTCCCGCATTTTCTAATATTTTTCATGTTAGGTACATTTGTCATATTTACCATTTAATTATTGGTGACGGTATGAAAATGTTAAATATAGAAATTGAAAAGGTAAAAATGGCTCTTAATTGGCTGTTTTACTCAAACCGTAGAAGTAGACTAAGAGAATATTTTAAAAAATGTGATGAATTTGGCCTTAGGGAAAGAAAGGTTCCTAAACCTTGTCCAACTAGATGGAATTATATGTATGAAAGTCTAGTTGTTGCTTACGAATATAGAAACCCAATTAGTGCAACCTATAATGCTCGTGTAGGTGGTGGTGGTGATGATGACGACGAGCACCTAACTAATCAAGATTGGACTAACGTTAAAATTCTTATAGATTTTTTAGAACAATTTTCAATTGCAACAAACGAATTATCTGGGCAGTACTATCCTACTATTTCAAATTGTTTATTTTATATTGCTGCACTTGCAGATTTATTTGATCAATTTTCAGAGGGTGGGGTAATTTATGAACTTGGTATTGATTCTATGAAAGAAAAGTTTAAAAAATATTTTTTCCCTATCCCCCCTATTTTTGGCGTTGCCGCACTGTTAAACCCTAGAATGAAATTAGGAGGTCCACACTTTTGGTATTCTAAAATTTATAACTCTTTATCACTTTCACCTGAGGAATTTGATACACTTGGAGATGCAAAAGCCTCAATTAAAATAAATGCACAAATAATTTATAATGCCTATCAAACTGCCTTAGATCATGCTAGACCCAATATTCTAACTCCTACTTCGTCTACTTCACGATCAACTAAAAGAACTACAGGCCTAAAAGCCCTCAGTGCTTGGACGGAGTTTAGGGGTTCCCAAGGTGAGAATATTGGTGATAGTTCACAACTAAATGAGCTTCAAGTGTATTTGTCACAGGGACTTGAATCAGAGAATCCCGACGGCTCCTTCAACGTTTTGGAATGGTGGAAGGACAAACAAAAATACTATCCGGTTCTTTAAAGGATGGCTCGAGATATTTTAACCGTTCAAGCTTCAACGATGGCATCGGAGAGCGCTTTCAATCAAGCGAGACTTCAAATCGGTGATCATAGAGCGTCGATGAGGGAGAGGTTGGAAAAAGCAGTACTCTTCCGAGATTGGATCCGTTCGGAAAGAAAAAATTTCGGACTTGCAGAATCACAACCGGATGTAGACGAAGCTTATGAAGAAATGCTAGCGGAACTTGCGCAGGATGTGGCTTCGCCCGAAAGCGGTGATGAACAAGCCTCTTTTCCATTACCGTCAACGAAAATTCCTCCGGACCTTGAAGGATTTATGAGATTTGTTAGGGATATACTTAGACTAATATGTAACTTTCTTAGTTTTTTTTCCTTTTACTGGTGGTATTAGTACCTTGTTGTGCTCATTCCATTGGGGGGAGGAAGACTAAGAAAGATAATTGTTTAGTTTATTATGTAGCTTGTATTTTGGCACATCTTCCTTAGTTTTTTTTCCTTTTAATGGTGGTATTAGTACCTTGTTGTGCTCATTCCATTGGGGGAAGGAAGACTAAGAAAGATATTGCCATTTTTTGTTAATTTCGTAATAATAAAAATTATAAGACATTCTCTTGAATATTTTTTTGCAATTTATTTTGTCTTTAAATATGATATGGTATATATATATATATATATATATATTATATATATCTAATACATATGTTATACATATATACATATATAATATATGTATATATATATATATATATATATATGTAATACATAT